>PVLA01006252.1:0-127866 GCA_004027455.1 Hydrochoerus hydrochaeris | reverse complement strand
TCAATGAAATTGAGAAAAAAGCAATCCTCCCTAAATCATTCCTGGAGGCAAGTATTACTCTGATACCAAAACCAGAGAAAGATGCAACCAAAAAAGAGAACTACAGGCCAATCTCACTAATGAACATTGATGCAAAGATTCTCAACAAAATACTGGCAAATAGAATGCAGCAAATCATCAAGAAGATTATACATCATGACCAAGTGGGGTTCATTCCAGGAATGCAGGGATGGTTTAACATACGCAAATCAATAAATGCAATACACCACATCAACAGAGCCAAAAACAAAAACCACATGGTCATCTCAATACATGCAGAAAAAGCTTTCGACAAAGTCCAACACATGTTCATGATAAAAACCCTCCAGAAACTCAGAATACAAGGCGTCTATCTCAACCTTATAAAAGCCATCTATGACAAACCAACAGCCAACATTATACTAAATGGACAAAAACTGAAAGCTTTCACTTTAAAATCAGGAACAAGACAAGGATGTCCACTCTCATCACTCTTTTTCAACATAGTTCTGGAAACACTAGCCAGGGCAATCAGACAAGAGAGAAAAATAAAAGGAGTAAAGATAGGAAAAGAAGAAGTTAAATTATCACTATTTGCAGATGACATGATACTCTATATAGAAGACCCAAAAAACTCCATTAAAAGACTGCTAGAGGTAATAAACAACTTCAGTAGTGTAGCTGGATACAAAGTCAATGCTCAAAAATCAATAGCATTCCTGTACACAAACAAAGAACTCACTGAGAGAGAAATTATGGAAATATTGCCCCTTACAATAACATGTAAAAAAATGAAATACTTAGGAATCAACCTAACTAAAAATGTAAAAGACCTATATGCTGAAAATTATACTACACTGAAAAAGGAGATTGAAGAGGATGTTAGAAAATGGAAGGACATTCCTTCCTCTTGGTTAGGAAGAACCAACATTGTGAAAATGGCTATACTCCCAAAACTGTTATACAGATTTAACACAATCCCAATCAAAATATCATTGACATACCTCGCAGATCTAGAGAAAACACTCCTAAAATTCATTTGGAAACAGAAGAAACCTAGAATAGCAAAGGCAATTCTAGGCAACAAAAGCAAGGCAGGAGGCATCTCAATTCCTGACTTGAAACAGTACTATAAAGCCACAGTGATCAAATCAGCTTGGAACTGGCAAAGAAATCGACCTAAGGATCAATAGAACAGATTAGAAGATGCAAGCACAACTACAAAGACACTCAGCCACCTGATATTTAACAGAGGGGCTAAATATGTCCACTGGAAGAAGGATAGTCTCTTTAATAAATGGTGTTGGAAAACTTGGCTCTCTACATGCCGAAGACTGAAACTAGATCCATGCATATCACCATGCACAAAACTGAAGTCTAAATGGATCAAAGACCTCGATATTAAAACAGAAACACTAAATCTACTGGAAGACAAGGTAGGTAGAAATCTTGCAGACATAGGGGTAGGCAGAGAATTCATGAACCAAATGCAAACTGCACGGGATACACTTCAAAGAATCAACAAATGGTATCTCATATTATTGAAAAGTTTCTGCACTTCAAAGGAAATCACCAACAGAGTGAAAAGAAAACCAACAGAGTGGGAAAGAATTTTAGCCAGCAACCCTTCAGACAAAGGACTTGTGTCCAGAATATATAAAGATTTGAAAAACATCAAGTCCCCCAAATTCAAAGACCTTCTCCAAAAATGGGCATCTGAGATGAACACACAGTTCTCAGAGAAAGATATACAAATGGCAAATAAATACATGAAGAAATGTTCACCATCACTGGTCATTCGAGAAATGCAAATTAAAACAGCATTGAGATCCCATCTCACTCCAGAAAGAATAGCTGCCATCAAGAAATCAACTGATAGCCAATGTTGGCGAGGCTGCGGGGAAAAAGGAACACTGCTCCACTGTTGGTCGGAATGTAGACTGGTGCAACCATTATGGAAATCCATATGGAGAATTCTCAGAAGACTAGGATTGGAAGCTCCATTCAATCCAGCTATTCCCCTCCTGGGTATTTTCCCCAAAGAAATGAAAAGTTCATATCACAGTGATATATGTGCACCCATGTTCATAGCTGCACAATTTGTGATAGCTAAATCCTGGAAACAACCAAGATGCCCATCAACTGCAGAGTGGATGAAAAAGGTGTGACATTTTTATACAATGGAATATTACTCAGCTATAAAAAAGGATGGTCTTGAGGCCTTTATAGGCAAATGGAGACAACTTGAGACTATCCTCATTAGTGAAATAAATAAGAATCATATTTATAAATATCATATTGTGTCTCTAGTGTAAAAAGTAAATGAGAACTACAAATATAATAAAACCAAAATGTGTAATTGGTATTGTAAAAAAGAGAGGAAAAGAAAGTACTCTAACGGATATAACTGCATGTAAGTTTGAGTGTGTAAAATAGATGACCATATTGCTGAATCTTTGTGGGATCTTTGAGCAGAACTGTTTATAATCTGACTGTCTGAATATTTACTATTTACCCTTTAACTTTGTAACTTGAACAACTACATCCAGGATGACAGTATGTAATTTATAAATTACTGATTTCTTAGTGAGGCTTTTTCTCATTCTCCTTTTTCTTTCTTTCTTCTAGAATTCTGTATTGTTGCTACCCTTTTTTTCTGTTTTGTTTTGTTTTTCTTCTCTTTAAATAAAATTTTAAAAATGTATAATTGCTATTGAAAAAAAAAAAGAAAAAAGGAGTAAAGCAAACAGCATATTCTATCTTTTGTTGATGCATTTTGTTTATTCTTGATGCAGAGGACTCAAACTCAGGTCCTTGCCAATGTCCAGATTTCTTACTCCTCCAAAAAAGGAACAATATTCTGCAGTATTAGTTCAAAGTGTTATACTAAATTATTTGCTGTATGTAGTCATTTTCTATTCATTAGCCTTTTAAATGTCCCATACACTTTAATTAACTTATAAAATACAAAATAAATATATATGATGCATACAATTTGAAGGTATACTTCCACATAACTTTAATTACCTGCTCTTAAAATTATTTTCTACAATAAAAAATGAAACAAAATAAAATGATTAGAACAGATGTAGAAAAACTGAAAACAGTAATAAGGCTGCAACATTAATTTCATTTCCTAAAAATAACAAGCAATTGGCTTTCAGGAGCTAGCATTTAACTAAAACATGCTAACTACTATTTAAAATGTGCCTCCTAAATATGAATAGGTTCTAAAATAATCAACTTAAGATCCAATCTAAACTGAGTTGGAAGTTTTAATTGTTTAGGAAAACTCACTTTGTTATCCAGATCATCTTCTCATAGAACAGTTCCCAGTTTTTGTCAATATTTGACACAACTATCATGTTAGAATAAGGTCACCGAATTTTTCCACTAACATCTCAAACACACTGTGTATCATCTTAATTCACAAGAATATCCCTACATGGCTAACAAATTCTAATGTGAATCCTATGACAGAATCAGGACCTGTGGTTTGGAAGTCGTTAGAAGAGGCAGGCGAAAGCCTTGTATGAAAGGAGCACAAGTGAAGTAGAACAAGCATGGTGAAAAAGAGGGCTTGCACACAGAAGAGGAAGCGAGAATAACTACTGGCAGCTGGCATCTGTACAGACAGCAAGATAAAACCATACGCCCAGAAAAGCTTCTCCTTCTTCCACTCTCCCTTCACAACTCAGGGAAACAACTGTCCTTCTCTTATAAGCCTCCTATTGTCAACTCATCCTTTTTTTTTTTTTTTTTTTTTGGTACCGGGAATCAAACTCATGACTTTGCACTTGCTAAGGAGGTGCTTAAGCCACTGAGCTAAATCCCTGGTCCTGTCAACTCATCTTACTGATGATCCTCATATATTTTTGAATCATTTGACTTACATTGCATTCATTATCTATTCATACATGTATGAATACCTCGAAATATACTCCCCTTTCCTCTGATAGCCTCTACTATACACTTATCTGCACAAAAGAAATAAAATCTTATGAAATGAAGGGGAGAAAGGATAAACATATGAATAACACTGGTGCCATTTTGCTTTGAAGTTCAGGCCTCACATGACTTTGTCTGTTACTTTCAGTCTAAATGACTCCTGCTGTACTGGGAGCTGTACTGTTAAGATCATCCAGACACTGCCAAAATGAAGACAACTATTTAGGGAAGGCAAGAATAAATCAATCTACAGAAGAATTTTACTTAAAATTCTAAAATAGTTTCCTTTAAGTAAAAATTGGTATTTTGGTAAAAACCTATAAAGCCCTAAAAGAGTGCTAGTTTTGCCCATTATTAAAGTTGTAGTATGAGGTGGAACTATTTGACATGTTTTATGAATATTACTTTCTTTTGATTCTATCTAATTCATACTTGATGATGTGAGCAAACAAGCAGTAAGTGCTTGTTTAGATTTAAAAATTGGTATCTTGTTATGTCATAGTATATAAATTATTATAAGATGTTCTGTTCAGCAACTACACCAATTATTTTATTAAGAAGCAAAGTGAGGGAAAGGAAATGATTCCACAGTACTGACAGTGAGAATTTGATGTGAAGTTTGATGCTGCCTGTCCTGTTTGGTCTTTCTGTAAGTTATTCCTATGTGAAGATTTTAGACAGCAAAAAATGGAACTAGCTGATTTTCTGGAAGGTCAAGGAAACATCTTTTCTTAAATCACTCTCATGGGTCAGGGACCCTGTTGACCTTCCTCCAATTAAAGTTCTCATTGCTCTATACTGTAATTGCTAAATTTCTTAAATAACTTTACAGCCAGACTTTATTATCCTCTGGGAAAGAACCATTACCTGACACATAGTGGGAACTCAATATTGATGGAATAAATCAATGTTTTCCAGCTAATAACTTCACGGTAAAATATCACAGGAAAAGATAACCAAGTTAGTAAGAGAATGGAGAATATAAACTCTAATTCTTCAGCATAGATTTAAATTATATAAGATAAAGTTCTTTCCAAACAATGCTTTTAAACTAATCCATCTTCAAACGCAATTGAAATTTATCATTACGCAAATTTCTTGACAAAATTTACAGAGCAATTTCTGAATGTTCTAAAATGTAAAAATCTCTCTCTCTCTCTCTCTCTTTTCTCTCTCTCCTGCTTCTGTTTAAGAGGATGAAAGCATCTAAAACCACAAAATTCTACTTTCTTACATTCCTATCACCTAAAAACATATCAACTAATTTATCTTTTAAAAGTAATGACTAATAATAAAATTGTAGAAATAGATTCAAGATAGAAAAATTAACACAAACTAATTCATAACCAGGCTCTTATGTATAGCTTTAGTTACTTAATTTGCTTCCAGTTTAACATGAGTATATTTTTAAAAATATATTGTGATTTTACTCACTTCAAAGTATCCTCAAGTTTATGAATTTTGTTTTGAGAATCATCTTTTTCTTTATCAAGTTCACACTGCAAGTCATGAACCTGCCATAAGAAAAATATATGAAATTTACTGGAAGAAAGCAAAGTCTATTCAAAAGAGAAACAAAAATAACAAAACTATAATCTCAAATTAAATTTAGTATAAAATAAGATTTAGATATTTTGAGATAGAAATATGGTCTACTATAACCACATACTATAGAATTATTTCAATATTATACTTCTAATATTTCTATTCAAAGCTAATAATTGCTTGAATCAACCTACATAAGTATTTTCTCAAAATAAATGGATTATGTAAGAAATTCAGAAAGACACCAATTGCTTATCATTTAAATAATTATACTTTAGCCAAAGGTAAGGAATCTAGCCAAATTCAATCACATTCTATAAATAATGTGTTAGTACTGCCTAAATATATAATCTTCTCTTCCATTGCTGGACGTGATTTGTATATCCATTTACTGAATTCAGCAAGGACTCTCCTTACCACGACTCTCCTGAATATATCATCATACCTTTGACTAGGCAGGAAAAAGACAGGAAACCAGCAGCCATGGTTGCACATACATAGTAACTAAGGATGTGGAGCCTTGTCTATGGGGGGAAAGACTCTTAACTGAGTGCATTAAGAATACCCACTAAGGATTTGCTAGCATCCACAGTGAACAAAAAGCAAAACTGGTAAACAGTGGGATGAGAGAGGAATGGCAGCAGCAATATGGCAGTATGAACTGTATCAAGCAACAGAATTACTGCAAGTAAAAAAATAACTGTTATTTCTATCATTTTGGATGGAGACCTACTTAACTCCATACTTTTTGGCCTTCTTTTATAATTCTCTTGTATTTTTTTCCTTGGTATTTTAGTAAAGTAACCATGCTAATAAAATCAACATGTTTGCAGTACATAATAATTACACTCATCATAGGGACTTGTTACATGTACATAACACATGGTTTGTTTTTTTCATGTCCAACAAGTTATTTGACAAAAATACAAAGCAATATTATTAGTAACAGAGTGAGAGTCTTGGTTAGTGAAGACTAAAGTTTATACACTTTAAAATCTGTCAAATATTACATCACGAATTGTAGAAATAAAGTCACAGCATTTTGAATAATAAACCAAGAACTCCTCCAGCAAACTTTCTTTTGTTTTTAATTATCTATCTTTTATTTTGCTCTCTATATTTGGGTTTCTCATATAAGAAAAATCTTACATATTTAAGCATATATGTCTGAGTTATTTCACCTAACACTATGGTTTAAAAGGTGAATCCATTTTCCTACAAATAACTCAAGTCTCTCCTTCTTTATGGAAGAGTAGTATTCCAGTATGTAAAAATGCCACAATTTTATTTATTCATTCACTTATTGATTGAGCATAAAGGCCACTTCTAAGATTTAATTCTTGTGAACTGTGCTGTTATGAACATGGGTCTACATGTACCACTGTAATATGGTGTCTTTAACTCTTATGGGAAGAGACTTAGAAGGGGAATAGCTGGATCAAAAAGAATTTATAATTTGAGTTTTTTGAGGTGATTCCAAAGCTTGTGCCTATGCCCATATCTTCCAGAATTTTACCTACATTGTCTTCCAGAAGGTTAGGTATTCCTGTTTTAACATTTAGATCTATGATATATTTTTGTGTACTTTAGTACATGGTGAGAGATATGGGTCTAGGTTCAATCTTCTGCATGTGAACAGCCAGTTTTCACAGCACCATTTGTTTTCTCTGGTGTAAATTTCTGCCCCTTGTCAAAGATCAGGTAGCTGAATATGCCTACAGTTGTTTCTGTATCCTCTATTCTGTTACAATGATCCTCGTGCCTGTTTGGTTGGTTTTGTCAGTACCATGGTGTTGTTATCACTATAGCTTTGTGGTTTAACTTGAAGTCTGGGATTGTAATGTCTCTTGCTTGCTCTTGCTGCCTAGAATGATTTATGTCCTTCTAGATCTCTTCTGGTTACATACAAGTTTTATGATTGTTTCCTCAAATTTTGTGAGGAACGCTAGTAGTATTCTGACTGAGATTGTACTAAATCTGTATATCGCTTTTAGAAATATGGTCATTTTGACTGTATTTGTTAATTTTTGCCTATCCAAGAACATAAATGATTCCATTTTCTGTTATACTTTTCTATTTCCTTTTTTAGAGTACTGTAGTTTTCATTGTAGAGTACTTTCACTTCCTTAATCATTTTAGTTACTAAGTATGTGATTTTTCTGATGATGTTTTGAAAGGTATGGTTTCCTTAATTTCTTTTGGTGGGTTTAGTATTAATGTACAGGAATGTTACTGAATTGTGTATTGACTCTATATCCAGCTACACTACTGAATTTGATTATTAATTCTAGGAATCTTTTAGTGGAGTTTTCTGAGTCTTCTATGTAAAGGACAATGTCATCTGAAGATAAAGATAACCTGACTTCTTCCTTTCCTATACATATCTCTTTTTATTTCTTTCCCTTGCCTGATTACTCTGGCTAATGTTTTAAGAAATTTACTGAACAGTAGTGGTGAGGACACCCCTGACTTTTTCCTAATTTCAGAGGGAATGCTTTCACCCTTTCTCCACTTAATATAATGTAGACTGTTGCTTTTTCATAAATGACTTTTATAAGAATGAGATAAAGTTCTTCTATACCTACTTTTTCTGGATTTTCACTGTGAATTGATACTGCATTTTATCAAAGGCTTTTTCTGCAATCAACTGTTATTACCTTTGTTTATGTCCTACATATTTTAAACAACACATTAAAATCCTTTGAAAAGTACTTTTCTTATAGAGAAGAGAAAGATCAACTTGTCTTGTAAATCTTTGTCACCACATTTATTTTACTTTATGTGAGGAAAAAAAAGAAAACTGTTGTTCAAAATTTTACCACATTCAAACCTACAGAGTTATCTTGATTCCTTTGGTTCTATACTAAGCATGTTAAATTGGTAAAGAATCATCACCAAGTTAACATAAACACCAGTCTGATCCAAAGATAGTCTTTTTGATGCATAAAGTTAAAATTATAAAATGAAGTCAAAGATTACCTAGTGTAAGGATTCTGGAAACATGTTATTACATCAGTAAAATCCTTTCTTGAAATAAATCTTCACTAATCTCTCTGGCTTAGATTTCTAGTACTATGGTGATGAAAATTAGAAGCAGTGAATATCTTTGTCTTTTTTCTGGACCTCAAAGGAAAACATTTGATCTTTTCTTTATGGAATATGATGTTAACTATGGATTTGTTACATATAGGCTTAATTATGTTGAGGTACATTCCTTTGACACTAAATCTTTGTATCACGAAAGCATGCTGAATTTTGTCAAATGCTTTTTCTGTACTTATGAGACTGTAATGTTTTTCATCCTTCATTCCTTTAATGTAATATATGTATTGATTTCCCTCATTAAGCAATTCTTGCACCCTAAGGATAAACTCTAATTGATTCTGGTGTATGAACCTCTGGACACATAAAATCATTTTCTTTGTACTGCAATTCAAATGTTTTTCAATCTTTCATTTATTTTTGTCTGATAAGGTGTAATTCTGATGAATCTGGGTACACAGATATTCTGAAAATTTGTCCATTATCACTAATTATTCTTATGTTAGCTTTTTCTGAGCCCTTTTTAAAAAAACATCAATTTGTTGTATACTGGATGTTTTTTATGCCTTAGTGTCTATTATCATTCCCCCAAATGTTAGTTCTTTACAACATCAGTTCTACTCCATTCAGCACCCTGGTAGATTTTAAATCTGCTAATGTGCCTTTAGTTTCCTTATAGTCCTTTTATAACAATCAGATCCATTTTTATGTCATCCCCTTCCTTCCTTATAACTGTTTCTCCTTCATAAACCTCATACCTGCTTGTACTCAACTATAAGTTTTTTGCTATCTTCTGGAGTAATACATTTTCAGAAGACACTCCTTTCTCTGAGTCTTCTGCATTGTGCCCTCATTTGTTTGTTCTACAAAATTTTCTGACAGACCTTATTTTGGCTTTTCCTTTCCTTCTTACCCTGGAACAGTATTCAATAATTCAATTTGGTGCTTGACAAAATCTACAGGGAGCACAACTTTGCTTCTACTGCACATCTCTTAGAGTGGTTTCTTCCTCGGAGCTATAGCTAAAATCCAATTCCCCCAGATAGGTTTTAACTAGCCTGTATCTTTGCCTACCCCATAGTCTCTCTGGCACACTGAAATAATACACTGCATGGAGAACTAATAGGAAACGCTATCAGAAGTGGCTGGCATTGTACCTATTAGGACTGTACCTCCAATGTACCATGCCACCAGGATTCCCCTTTATTTCCTTCTCAATATTTTTCTGAGACTCAAAACTCTCTGCATTAAAACATTACTGATATTTATCCATTTAGTGTAAAATATACACTTTTGAGAAAAAGATCTATCTAAAATTACATAATGAGTGTATATAAAATTTCTGAAATCAGATTCCATGGCTTTGTATTCCTACTGTGTCAGTTACTGAACATTCTATGTCTTAACTGTCTGTTCTGAAAAATGAAGTTTATGACAGCAAGCATATCAAAGAACTGTGAAACATTCATAAAATATTCCATGTAAAGCACTTAAAAATAATATTGGAAACATAATAAATACTCAATACATGTAAAAATTTAAATTCTATATATAAACTTGCTAAGTCCAGGTCTCTATGAACAACCAGAATTACAATGTGCCACAGTACAGTAAGTCCCTTGACTGCCTTTTTAAGCCTTTGCCACTTCTTGATGCTGGTCAGAATGCTAAAACAAGTACCTTGGTCTAATTTGCTGCTTCTAAAACTACTCAAGACATTTCTAATGGAAGAATGGAGCTGTCTGGGTGGGAGGATTACAGACTTCCCTCTCAGTGAAACATGCATGTGCTGATGCACACACTTTGCAGCTGGGAAGTTTCTTAAACCTACAAGCTGTTTCTCATTTATTTTTATGTCTCTAGTGCCCAGCATACCTGGTCCACACTAGAATAGTCCATAAATATGGCTCTGGGTTTGGTTTTTCCTAATAGTATATATATGTAATTTATGTTTCAGAGTCTTTTTGACCTTTTAGTTGTCAATGATGGATAAAAACCAAGTAGGTGAGAAAACAGTATATATATTAATCTCAATAAAAAACTATACATATTTTTATAGGGATAAAATTATTTTTTACATAAAAGAAAATTAAAGAACAAATAACTTAAAAGAGCTGTTGCCTGACTCCTTTCTTTTTGTTTCTGTGAGATGGGATCTTATGTTACCCAATCACAGTAGGGAATAATGCTTAATATGTAATACTTTTAATTTTTCCCCAATATACACTGTTTACACCAAAAATGAGTTTAAAATGCTAATAATAAAAATTCAAAGCAGATAAGGCTACATAATATATTCTCAAATATGATAATTTTCTATAAATAATTGATTTAGGTAGCCATGAGCACATTTATTGAATGTTTTCTAAATATGTTTTACTCTCATGCATCCCAAGAATTTAAGTTATCAAGAATAAAGTACCTGTATACAAATATACTATAGCAGTTTTCATGGCATAGTAGAGGATAGAACTGGTGCTGGTACAAAAACTGACTAGCTGAACACCTCACCATATCTATTCACTGCTCTAATTTCTGCTTCTCAAAATGAAAACTATGGGCTACTGGGTTGCAAGATTTCTCTAAATATTTTCATAGCAGAATTTCCTTTTTTAAACCTCTTAAATAAAATCATGTTCACAGTAGTTGAAAAATAATATTCAATGTAGTATATGTAAAAACCATAAAAATTTTAAATTATCTTAAACATAATTTTAAAAATTACATAAGAACACTAAACACTGGAACTTAGTGGTTTTGAATTCTGTCATAATTCATATCTCTTCATTACTTACATCAGAATGATCTTAAAGTATACAATTCAATTCTGGCATATTTAAGAATATGCATGCCTAGCATCTGTCTCATGAACTTTTTTTTAGGTAAAAAGCACCAGTCTTTACTCCCTAGTGCATATTTGCAAAACAAGCAATAGGTTATTTGTGGGAGGCAGGTGTTTCCTTGCTAGTAAAATCATTTGGTCTAACCATTTCCTGATTTAACAGATTAGGACACTTCATCAAACAATGACATTTAGTTTTATTACCTATTATTTGTTTGATGTTCAAAGATCTTAAGAGCAGGCAATAGCCACCAGAGATCAATAAAGACCATCAGATAATACGTGTGTGCTTAAATCAGGGACAGCATCTGATGCTATTACTTTTCCTCAAAGCCAAGTTAGAATGGCATGCTCCCATCCTGCTTTCACACAGGCATGAGGAAATAATGTCAATGCAGATGGTATTTCCTCACCCCTGAACAGATACTCAGAACTAAGTTTATACCAAAAGTTTCACACCTGTAACACTGTAACATTACCTCAAAAACAAAAGCCTTATACATCCCATTTAGCTATCCAGTTACACAGTCCAGGGTTATGTGACATTTATGTTAGCACTTCAAGCAGTCAAAAAAGATATTCCCTGAGTGGGGTAAAAAACAGCAAATCTTCAAGGCTTGAGATCACACAAATTTAATAAAGAAAAAAGAACAGATGTCAATTTAAAAAGGGAAAATATGGAATTAATTGTAAAACAGAAAATGACATACCGAGTTAACATTTTCTTCCAAAAAATTCTAAAACATAGGCAATATGGGCAAATATGGTTATTTTTCGTTAAAAGATTGCTATAATTTTTAAATAAGTCTCATTTACAATGAAAATAATTAGCATGTTCTACCTATGATAGTTTTAAAGAGGTAGGCCAATTCATAGCTCATGGCAAAATAGCTGTAGTTATGATGCTCAATAAAGAGGGTGCAACTATGTTCCCTGAAGCAAACTAGAACAGGAATGGCTAGAAGGTTCTGAATAAAAAGGAACTAAGGTCTCACATTCCTTTCCTTGTGGACATTTACTGGAGAGATGGACATGTAGCAAAAACTGTAGTTTACTAACTGGTCAAATATCCAACAAAAGATGCTTATGAGAAATGTTGTCTCTATTTATCTCTGTATCTAACAATGATCCACTGGACTTGAAGTTTAGGAGAGAAATATATTCGTTCCAAATCAGCAAGGGCATGCTTTTTTCCGTGAGACCAGCTCATCTGTTAATCAGTGCGCAGACACCACTTCTCTGGAACAGGCTGCCACTGTATAAGGTATGTGGATCATCTGGGTTTCTTCGTTAGCTCACTTTTCATTCTTTGAGCAGATCACTGGCATCCTTTTCATTACAAGCATCTTTTTGCCTATCTCCTACTCCTTTACACTCTGGTCAGTCTGTTCTTTAAAACTATCATAGGCAAAGCACACTAATTGTAAGTGAAATATTTATGAAGTTGCATGGCTTAGCAGTAGAAACTGAATTTTTTTTTAATTTCTGATACCATTTTGTAAACGTAAAATTATATAAGACCTTGCTATAGTAAAACAGCAGCAGAAACAAAATCAATCATAATTTTAAAGAGCACATATACAGATCAATATGTGTCCATGGAGATACTTACTTTTCTAAATAAAAGAAACATTATTAATCCTGTACATTACTCTTGAAGGGCACACACTTTGTCCAATTCATCCTCAATCTCATTATAAATCTAATATGATATCTTGCCCAATGTGAGCATTTAATGGATATCTACTGAGTGATTGTATGGATAGATAATACACATTACAAAGTGTTTTAAGAATTTTGTGATAAAACCCATGTTTAATTTATATGTATTTTAGATAAGAAATTATTCATTCCATTCCAGAAATAGAACTCTGCATTTTATTGATTAAGATGCTAATATTCCCATAGTTATTGTTGATGACAGGGCTATTCACATATGTCAGTAGACATTCATAATATTCTAAATGACAAGAAACAATTACCACCCCTCTTTTTTTTGTACCATGGATCAAACTTCATGACCTTGCTCTTGCCAAGCAGACACATTGCTGAAACAAATCCCCAGCCCACAATTATCAATTTTTAAGTAGTGGTCAACTCTTTTATTGTCTTATGTTCTTGAGTAAAATATTCAATCTTCTCATTCCACATATACTACAATGGAACAAAATCAGTTACAATGTTTCCTTTTTTTTTTAAACTGGTAGAAAGAAAATATAATTTCAATTAGTTATTATGAGAGGATAAGGTAATACTCGTCATGCTTTAAATAAAACACAAACAATATTTTGATATAATCAATAAACTAAGGGCTGGGGATTTAGCTCCACGGCATAAGCACCTGCCTTGGTCATGAGTTCAATCCCTGATACCGATAAAAAAAAATTAATAAACTAACTGAAGAGGCTATTTTAAATATGACAAATAAAGTAGGAAACTTTATTAGTTGGCAGAAATTAACTTAAAAACAAATTATTCTTTAAGGGTTAGAATGTATGACTTTATCAATATTGGCCTCCATTAATGGCCTCATTTACTATTTTAAATGTTTTGTAGCTTCCCACCAAACATTACCTTTTTCTCATAGGTGCATTTTAAGAGATTTTTCTCCATTTGAGACTTATTTTCTTGATCCTGTGAATAATAAATGATTATTTTTAATATATTTTAAATAGATGCCATAGTCAGTAAAATCAGTAATACAATGAAATAAGCCTACTTGATGTCAAAGCTTACTTCAGAGTATTTAATTGACTCACTAATAGACACAAACTAAGCAGAAGAAAGGTATGAGTTTAGGCCACTGTTCCAGGTGAAAATCAAGACGCATCTTTATCTGCTGCTTTCCATTGTTACGACACCCTACTTGTCCAATTTTCTGAGCCACAGTAGAAGCCTAAGCAGCTTTGTACCAGAGTGAATAAAACCTTAATTCTCTGAAGACCTAACTGTTCTCAAAAGTACCTACTTTAAAATGTAAAAGGATCTTTCTGGCCGTTGAGATTAGGAGATTAAGAATGACCTCTGGGTCAACATGGAAATGATAAATTTGAAGTTGTAATAATAGTCTTTAGTATTTTTTTTACCTTAAGAAAATAATATCTCAAGAGAAAGAGTAGGGATAGGGTGCAGAGATTATGAAGACTTGCTGATAATTTAAAATGGAAGAATTACTCTAAAATAATATATTTCAATAAGGTTTATATTTTAAACTAATCTTTAAAAAGCTATCATTTAAATTAATTAACATTATTATACTTTATTTTTTACATCAACATTTGTCATTTAAAATAAGTAAAATAAAATGAAAGTTACAATAAAAGAATCAGAATGGCTACATAGAGAATGGTTATTTCTGAGGTGTTTTTTTGGGTGGGGGGGTTTACTCTCTTATAAACATAAATCAAGAAAAGGTAAGATGAATTTAGGCCATTGTTCCATTAAAGGCTTACCTTTAATAGGTGCTTTCTCTGAAGTTCCGATTCCTGCAACTGTTCTTTTAATTGACAGACATTCTGTTCTAATTCTTCAATCATACCAGATGCCTGGAGGGATTAGAAGAATAAGAAGTAGAATATTGATTTTTGTATCCTACAACTTCTGGTTGAAAAAAATTCACCTCTGTTACCCTAAAAGTTCAATTAGAATTAAAGTTGTCTATATATCTTAATGAAAAATGTTTTCAAAGACAATAAAAATTAACCTTCAAAAGTAAAAACATACCTTCAATTCTGGGATTCCCTTGGTACCTCAGGCACTGCTGCAGCCACCACAGCACCATGGGTGGGTTTGGAAGGTTTGGGACAACATCTACAACTGCAGGTGCTGCATTCAGCTTTTCTGCCCCAGCTAACACAGGCACTACTGGACTCTTTGGTGATACTCAGAATAAAGTTTTTGGATTTGGTACCAGTTTGAACACAACAATGATAATTAGTACTGGTTTAAGTATTGGCGTGGGAACTGGACTGGGGTTTGGAGAATTTAATATATGGTATCAGCAACGGCCACACCAAAAGTCCACCTGGGGTATTTCTTCAGTCAGCCTACACAAGCTCCTACCCAGTCCAACCAGCTGATAAATACTACAAGTGCTCTTTCTGCTCCAACATAATTGGGAGATGTTATTTTAGCAAAATGGAATCAACTGCCAGGCTTTCTGGGGAACAGGGAAACAATAATATTCCACCAGTGGAGTTCACACAGGAAAATCCTTTTTGCCAGCTTAAGATTGTAGGTTACAGTTGTATGCCCAATAATAAAGATGAAGATGGGATAGTGGTTCTAGCTTTCAACAACAACAACAACAAAAAACGGATATTTGAAGCCAGCAACAGTAGTTAGCGGAATCACTGCATAAAGTTTTGGGAGAAAACCAGACGCTTGCCATAAATGTAGAGGGTATTATAACATTGCCAGATAATCAGACAAAACTTGTCATTTATATTGTTGAGTATTCTACAAATGGTACCTCAAGAAGAATTCCAGCTACAACACTATACGCCCATTTTGAACAAGCCAATATAAAAATACAACGGCAGCAACTTGGTTATGACTGGAACAGAATTTTGTTCTGCATAGGTCAATCAGCTTTTTCTTTTTTTTTTTTTTTTTTGTCTTTTTGAGACAGGGTCTCACTATGCAGTTCAGGCTGGCCGTGAGCTCACTTTGTAGCCCAGGCTGGTCTCGAACTCACAATGATACTCCTGCCTCAGCCTCCCGAGTGCTGGGATTACAGGTGTGAGCCACCACACCTGGCTAGGTCAATCAAGTTTTTACAGAATCCTCCTTCTGGTGTTGATCCTAACTAACCCTGATTCTAAAAAGTTAACTCCTGTACTCATGGCATTGTTTTAAAGAACTTCTCAGAAGACTAAATATTCAGGATCAGATGAATAAACAGCATCAACTCAGATAAGGTATCATATCTGAAAATATTACTAAAGCTACATCAGACTACAAGTATGGCTAAAATTGCACAGTACAAGAGAAAACTGATGGATCTTTCCCACAGAACCTTACAGGTCCTAATCAAACAGGAAATTCAAAGGAATAATGGTTACACTGTCCAAGGTGAAGAAGAGCAGTTGAGGGTTCAGCAAGATACAATTCAGTCTGAACTAAATGCACCTACTCAGTTAAATGGTCAACTAAATGAAGTGATGTCCCAAATCAGGATGCAGAACCATTTTGCAGCAGTCAGATCTAAAGAATGGTAATATCTATATGCAGCTCTGTTATGAGAAATCAAGCAGCATTTGAAACAAGAAGGCATTTATCACTTGATTATCATTATAAAAGGTGATCTAGAATATAAGTTTGGTGGAACATGGATTGAATGAAACCATCTACATTAGAAGTGATTATCTTTAGTTGATAGTTTATAAACTTGTGCTAGAAATTTGTAAAATGCATCCTCTTAATGCATCAGGCCTTCCTTAGGAATAAGTCTGCAAAAAATAAAGAAAATAACTCTCTCCTGGTTTGGATTTTTGAGATTACGGACACGTTACTCTTTACTGAATCTGAAACTGGTCACCTCACATCTCTTCAAAAATAACCTTCAAAAGATTTACATCTAAAAAACTATATACTATAAAAAGAGAGAAGAACATAATTAACACTTTTACAGCAGCATTTTCTTAAACAACACAGTAATTATTAATCTCCATTCTTCTTTCTATGGCAAGTAAATATGAAACATATACTTTGCCTATAACTGTTTAATTGCTCGGCTGTTGAAGATTTGAGATTCAGAGTTAAATGGATATCAGATTTATATATGTGAATTTAAGTTGGGAGGAGTAAAGAAAATCCAAAATCATTTAATGATTAATGTTGTTTTCTTTTTGTTCTATAAGATTTGAAAATATATATTTTTATTATATGATTTATTTGTAGTTGATAGAACATATCCAAGCAATTAGTATACAGCAGAATTACTGGTTTTGCAACTTTCTATTAAAATCTTTATTTCTAAAAATAAAAAAATTTTAAATAAATTCTTAATTTGTAATTTAAAAAAGTAAAAATACAAGTCAAACTCTGCATAGTAGTTAATGCTATGAAAACATAATATTGATATAATACATGAAACTTTCTAAATTTTAACTCTGCAACTAAAACAGAACCAAGATTTCAAAATAATAGTAATATACACAGTAACTATAAAATGTATCATTAAAATAAAATTCTCTGAATTCAGTTTCTTCCTTTAAAAACGTTGGTACAACCAAAAATGATTAAATTATAGCACTATTTGGTTTATTAAATATTTAGGTTGTGTTATATCTAACATTTTAAATAGCAAAAAAATTCGTAAAGTTTCAGTTATTCCAAGAATAAAGCAAAGGAAAGACTAATTTCAAATGCCAAATAATTAGCATAACTTTATTTGGATACATGTACCAACACATATAATACCTTAGAAGTTGAAAGAGTATTTTCTTGCTTCAGAAGATTTATATCTTCATCATATTTGGTTTGTAATAGTTTCATCTTTTGCTCATAATCATTTATAAGATGATCTTTCTCTTTATGTAATATGTTTCTCCTAAAAGCAATCATAAAAAACATTTTTATAATTAATCTCTAAAATAGAAGTTTTTAATAAAATAATTGCAAATATATTATTTTTCAATATATCAAATAAATATCCACATTTTTATTAAATGTCTTAAAATAGTATGCCTTCTCTGGCTAATGTGGACTTTAAAAATAGACAGTGCTAGTTTAGGTGAGAAACTTCTTGACTCTGTATGAGGTATGATTAAATTTTGTAGATAATTTATTATTGAGTTTATATCACCTTATAGAGATCTGATTTCAGACAATACCTTGCCTTCACTTCTTGTAATTCACTACATGTTATCTGGCAGCATCTTTCAAGTTCTGCTTTTTCTTGAATTAATTTTTGCCTCTGTAAATTACTGTTCTCTGCTTCTCGAGTAAGCTGGTGGACACGGGCCTCTAGTTCTTTGACCATCTGATTCTTAAAAACAGGGTTGGTTAGAAAAGGCTCTAATTGCTTTATAACAATTTTGTACCAAGAAGCCTAAGAAAAATATATTGTCTATCAGAATGAAAACAAAGGCAACATAAACCACAGCAGAAAAAGTTAAATCAACCTGTAAGTTAACCAAATCTTTTAAAAAATGCTTCATACCATAAAATTAAATAGCATAGTTAGATACTTTAACCATCCATTCATTTAATGAATATTTACTGAGTCTGGAAATATTCCAGTACCTAGAGACATGGCAATGCTTAAGTCAAAGTCCCTTTCTTCTAGAAGATTACATTCTCTTTGTGTCTCTTTATTAATTCAGATTTGTTAGGTGAGTATGGAAAGCAATCTCATGATATTTTTTTAGTGAAATTTATAACTTTCAATTTTAACACAAGAATTATTACATAACCAATATACATCATGATTACATAAGAATATAGAAATATTTTATCATGACTGCAGTGTTAGTGCACAAATTTTCATTCCTTTCATTTTTAACTATCTTTTTCATTAAAAACATTTATCTATTTTTCCATACTATTTATTTCTAGGACTAATAATTTCCCTGTTATTTGATATTTAAGTTATTTTGAACTTTTCACCATGGTAGAATGGCAAATTAAAACCTAGATAGAAGTGTTTATAAGCTTTAGTGTATTTAAAACTAGGAAAAGAAAGTATTAACTGAAGAAACAATTGATTTTCATTTTAACAAGTAAACTTCTGACAAGTATAAGTATTTCACAAACACTGGCATGTATATTCTTTATAGAAGATAAACATTTAAAATAAAATTTAAACATTAAATATTACAACTCCAACATTACTTCTTTTCAACTTTTTTCATTAATATATAGCAAACAGTTCTGTAAGTTAAATTTTGCTTCCACAGCTTCCAGATTTATAACATGTAAATCATTATACCTACCTTAAAAACATTGTATATAAACTTAAAGAGATAACGTTCCTTGGTTTAGAGTCAGACACGTATCCAATACTCATATTCTTTATTTATGTATCCTTTTCACTTTGCCTCTTTTTCTAAAAGGTCTGTTGCTTTAGGAGTTCCTTTCAGAGGTTAGTGTCAATTTTCTACTTCACATTTTAAGCACCCTTTTTTCTTACATATTAATTAGTTATAAGAAATTTTAAAAGAACGTATCTCTTGCTTTTCAACTTTGAACAGTAAAAATCTTCTGCCCCTTCTTCAGAAATTGCCAAAAACAGACAAGATGTACAAGACATAGAAATGCAAACTTCATGTTAATAAATCATGGGAGAGGAGATTCTATTCCTAATTATGAAGAAGTAGCTTACAGCAGGTCATACTCCTATTAAGAACAACTGAAAAATCCAGAAAGATACAAACAGAAGGCCAGCTGGAAGACATCACAGGACCCCCAAGCCACCTTGAACGCAAGGAGACTCAAGGAAGAAACCAAGTTTGGTGGATTAGGACAGAGGAGTAAGTGCAGAGCATGGCCGAGGCAGCCACAACTTGAGTAGCCAGGATCACTGAGAAAAGGAATGCAGCAAGAGGCGAGAGGGTATTGTATTTTACAGTACAGATATAGCACAACAATCCAAAGTAGGGGTAAAAATAGCCTCCTATTTTAAACACCTATTTCCTTTATTCTTTATCTTAATGGAAAATAATGTGATGATTAGAAAATATGAGAAAGTAATCTAACTGCTAAAAAAGACACAAAGGCAAAAGGAAATGAACTAATGCAAATAAATCTACAGACTTTGACAAAGAAAAAAGCATTTTTATCAGCCAGAAAAACCATACAGTTTTCCTTCTATAATATGAATAATTGAATACAGCAAAGATGTGAGAAGCTGCCCAGATAAAAGTATAAACTATTTTTTATGAGAGGGAAAAAAAGATGAGAAGGAAATGTATCCAACATCTCAAGAGAACAAAGTGATAGGCACTGAAAAAATAATGTAACCTCAATTGTCTATATGTTATTGAACATAGTGTTAAAATAAAGTGATCCTTGGGGCTGGGAATTTAGCTCAATGGCATTAAGAGCCTGCCTGGCAAGTGCAAGGTCATGAGTTTGATCCCTGGTACTAAATATATATATATATATATATATATATATATATATATATATATATATATGAAGTGACCCTAAAATTTTAACTTAGGAGTTATTTCATTTATCAAAAATTATGACATCTAAAAGAAAAATTTTGTAACTGAAATAGATAACCCAATGGAATACACTTGTTCATAAAAACAATTATCCGAAGTGGTTCCTTTTTATTTTCCATTAGATGCTGCAGTTTGGACAGCTGTTCATTCCTCTGAGGCTGTATATGTTCTATAAGTATTGACAAGAACTGACTAGTAGATACTTCTGGGGACAATGATACTTTTCCATCTTTGTTTCTTCCTACTGGCAAACCTTTAGGTTCCAACAGAAAAACAAATGTTAATGGGATGGGGGAGAATTAGACTCCTTGTGTACTACTGGTAAAAATATAAAATGATGTAACCACAACAAAAAATAAGTGTAAAGCTTTCTCAAAAATTTTAAAAGTAGAATTGCCAAATGATTCCACCATTTGCTTTTGAGTATTTATCCCAAAAAATTGAAAATAGGGTTTCAAAGTATTTGCACTCTTGTATTCCATGCATAATTATTCATAATACCTATGAAGTAGAAACAGTGTAAACTTTTGTGGTTGGAAAAAATGGTTAAGGAAAATGGGGTACATATATACACAATGCAACATTATTTTATATAAAAGAAGAAAATCTGTCATAGGCTACAACTTGGATGAACTTGGAAAATATGTCACTAAGTAGAATAAGACAGTCATATAAGGACAAATACAACATGATTCCAGTTATGTGAAGTGTTTACATTACAGTAGTCTCATTCACAGAAAAAAAAAGCAGAATGATGGTTATTATGTACTGGAGCAAACAGAGAATTGCTACACTATGGATATAGACTATCAGTCATGGAGAATGAAAAACTTCTAGAAATTACTATAAAACATTGGGTATGTACAGAAATGTTAAGAGGGGAGATATCATGCTATGTGGTTCCGACCACACTAAAAAGAAAAATAAAAAACAATGGATATAAAGTACCACATTAAATATCAAAATATATAAGAATCTTTTCCCCAGTTGAATACCCAAGGTTTCACAGAACATCAACACATTTTGATTTTGAAGATAATGATAATAATCACCACTAAGTGCTCACTATAGGTCAGGCATTGTACTGAGTGTTTTACAGACTTTAGGCTATTTAATTTTTCCCCCAAAACTATGAGGTAATCATTATTAACATCATTTTAAATATGAGAAAACTGAGAGATAGCAAAATTGATTAACTTGTTCATACTCATTCTTCTAGTAAAATGGTAAGGAACAAAACAGAATTTTGTCCAGAATCTCCCTGATCTCCCAGTGTGTGGCACCTTGGTTCACGAAATTAATTCTCTCCACAATAATGGTCAAAAATAGAACTGGATGAGAACAAAATCAGATTTTCCTATAAGATCAACACTGAACTTAACCACTGAATTTGATTCAGTTCTCATTCAATTCAGTTTGCAACCAGACTCATGGAAAGAATCAACTTCGTGAACCAAGGTACCACTGGTACTGTTTCTATGGCTACAACACTGCTCATGAGATTAACAAAAACCAACCTTGCTGAAATAAAGACATCACTTTGCAACATAAGGGACAAAAAGAAAAGCTAAAATGTAACACGAGAAACACTTGAGACCTATTTCTTAATCTCCCAAATTATTACTGCTTTCATTAAGTTACTTGCAAGACAATTTTTTCAGTTCTGTAATTTGAAGGCTGTTGTGTTTTCTGGCTTGAATCACCTATGACAATAAAAGGCCGGCTATTGAAATTCTATACATTTCTTAGCCCCTCTAAAACTTGTACCAAGTGAAATGTGACTAAGAAATATAATATATAATCTTTTTTATTTAAACAGGAAAAAAGCAAAACAGAAAAAGGGATAGAAACAATACAGAATTTCAGAAAAAAATAAACAGTAAGAAATCACTAGTTGATAAATTATACATTATCTTCTTAGACATAGTTGTTCAAGTTACAAAGTTAAAGCATACAAAGTGGACATTCAAACAGTGAGGCTGCAAAGAGTTCTGTTCAATGATCCAGTAACAACTTAGCAACTTGGTTATCAATCCTACACACTCAAACATACATGCAGCTATATCCTCTTGAGCACTTTCTTTACTTCCTTTTACTTTTTAAGTCCATTATCTGTTTAGTTATAGCCTGTTTAAGGTTTCTCAGTACCTTACTGATTTGTTTTGTTGTTGTTATTTACTTTTTAATCACCTTATATAATTCTGTTGGTTTGTTTTTGAGTTTCTCCTCAGCCATGCCCCATGAATCAGCTTTGGTGTACTAAGGAGGTTTTTGGAGGCATTTCGTTACTTTGTTATCTACTTTTTTTTTTTTTTTTGAAGGTAGCAAAATACAGCAGAACAAGACAGAACAAACCCATGAGAGGCAGTGCAGTGAAATTGGCACAGAACCTTACAGCAGGTCACCAGGACAACAGCAATAGGCACAATAGTACAGCCCATTCTGTTCACATTAGCTGTTCTTTCAATCAGGTAGAGCTAAATAGAAGGAAATATCAAACTTATAAAAACAGAATATTGAATAGAGCAGTACCACTAATCAAAACTGAGCAAAACAGTGATAAAAATATTTGCCTTCAAACAGATGGTAGAAGGAAATCCCTCTTACTTGCCACACTGCACACATTCATCCTCCCAAGAGATACTCAGATCTGCCGCTCCCACTTGCTAACAGGGGGGTAGGGGGATGGATCAATGTCTGATTCTTAGCCCGCGCACTAGCAGGCCCCCAGCTGCTTACCAGGGCAGCAAGCAAGCTGCCTGTTCTCCCAGCGCCCCAAGTTCCAACATGATGGAGAGCTCAGGAATTGCCAAATAGTTCTCGCCCTGGCGTGCCAGCGGTTTATGAGGCCGCCAGCTGCTTACCAGGGCGGCAAGCAAGCTACCTGTTCTCCCAGAGACCCAAGTTCCAGCATGATGCAGAGCTCAGGAATTGCCAAATAGTTCTCGCCCTGATGTACCAGTGGCTTGTGAGGCCCCCAGCTGCTTACCAGGGCTGCAAGCAAGTTGCCTGTTCTCCCAGGGCCCCGGGTTCCAACATTATGCAGAGCTCAGGAATCGCCAAATAATTCTGGCCCTGGTGCGCTGGCGGCTTGTGAGGCCATATATAATCTTTCAAGAGTAGAGAATTAATAATCTGCTATCACAAAATATCCTCTAAATATTCTATTGTAATAAAGATTGCTTATTACTCAGCGATTTTATAAATAGACACATCAATTGATTTAGATGAATAATGAAGTTAAAAGCCACCAGTATAAAATATGACAAAAGCAATTTTTAAGAAATCAGTTTGAAGACACATGCAACTATAGTACTCTAAAAATAAAATCTTGATATCTCCTCCATCCACACACACATTTTATGGTAATGTTACTGGATTATATAGTTATTTCCTGACTCCTGCATTTCAAACTGCATTGAAATCTAAGGGGTTTAAAAATAAAATCATTTAATTCTACAATATTTATTTATAGTTTTCCCCCACTTAAATAGTCCACCTTGAATTTATCACAATTCCCAGAGGAATATTTTCTTGTAATTCTACCATATTACACTCATTTTTAGCAATAATTTTTACTACAGCACATATACATATAAAATGTACATTTAAAATTATTTTATCAATAATGGAAATAAAAAGAATAGACCTCAAAACCAGGCCCTCAGCATCCTACTCAATATATTCTCCCAGGCTCATATGAATTTTCAAACTAAAATTTACATATAACATCCATGTTAAATAGTGTATTAGCCAAAAATGATGGGGCAAAAATGGTTACTCCCAAGAGTTCTTAGCAAATAACTTGAAGACTGTATAAATGTAATACAGATTTTATATACATATTTATATATGATTGATTCTTATGCATCTGAAGCCACCTAACAGAAAAGACAGTCCATTTGGCACTGTCTTTGAAAACTGACACAAGATTAGGAAGTCCTAGAGCTGTGATAAATTTAACAGTCACTAGAGGGAACATAAAAATGGGAACAAAAGAAAATAATTCAGAAGTAGTAAAATAGAGTAAGAGACAATCAAGCTGGAAGGTTAAGGATGACAAAAGTAAGCAGAAGAAACTTGGTAAAATTAAGATTTGTGTACCTTATTATATACTTGTCATATTTCCATAAGAGCCTCATGCAGTGAGTAAAAATGTGTAGTTTCTATCAGGGACCTGGCCAAGATCCCCAATTGCCTGTTATCAAGAGTGCAGTAAGAGGATAAAACAAGCAACAGAGAAAATTTTGGTAATTCATTATGAGTTACTGGGAAGTCTATGCCTCCAGATAGAACAAGAGAACAACACTGCATGACAGCCACTTTATTGGGTGTACACAGTTATAGGTGGTACTAGCAGAAGATTCAAAATTGGCTTAAGACTCAGAGGTCTGTGACTCAAAAGGCAAGCATAATCTTGGGATAACTCAAGAGCATGGAGATGATCTTATGCTAAGAAGGACCTTGCCCTGGAATGTTTTTGGAATGTAGTGGTCTTAGCTTTAGTTTTAGTTTTAGTTTTAGTTTTAGTTTTAGTTTTAGTTTTAGTTTTAGTTTTAGTAGATGAGAGGATAGCCCATCCTTAAAGAATTAATGGGAACTCTCGAGTAGGTGATAACAATAATCCCAAACCTCCATTTATCCCTTAGGGAAGTATGTGAAATTAGCCTTTGTGAATTTGTGGTCCCCAGGAGATTCTTAGGCCTTAGAAATTGAAATTGGGAGTCTCAATAGCTGCTGAATATTCTTTTTTTCTTTTTTCTGTTACTGGGAATTTAACCCAGGGCCTTTCCACTGAACAACACCTCTGGTTCTTTTTTTAATCTTTCATTTTGAGAGAGCAGATTTTTTGACTCCTATAGGGCTTTAAACTAAGTCTGTATATAAAACATTATTTCTCCACCTTGAAGTTTTTATACTGTATTGTAGTGACAGAGGTTATATAACCAAAAGTGCATTGACTATCTTATGTTTCCTAAGGCTTATTGAAAATCATATCTGAACTTTCATACTAAAATAATGTCCTTTTCCAAAATTTCTCTTATTTCCCAGCTGTCCCCATCATTCTCTTGGCATATTAGCCTTCCATCCACATTTTTCTTTTCTTTTATTCTTTTTCCTTAGTTTCTTCCTGGGTCATGAGAATCTCTCTCCTTTTGTCTGGTTTTCTCCATGGTGCTAAATTCTAGCATCTCAGCTGTTTCTCTCAGAGGATCTTTACCTTGCTTCTTATCCATCTGCCATCTTCTCCTTCTATCAAGATTTATTCTTTTTTCTATAAGTTTAAGTTTGAGATGTTCCTAGAGTTGTTGTAAGTGATATGAAGGTCCAAGAGCCATTGTAAATATATATATATATATTTAATTGACCAATATTTCAGAAGGTCCAAACTTTCCACATAAAAGACTTGGTTAAAAATATAGTTATAGACTAAACAACTACAATTAATTTAATCAAAATCAGAATTTCATATTGCTGGTTCCCTAAATTTAAAACAGCAAAGACAAAATGGTTAGGATTATGTAATGAATATACTTCAAAAATAAAATTACTTCCACTAAATATGTATTCTAGGAATATTAAGATTTTTATGAAGAAAAGGAAACTCTAATAAATGAGTGTCTTAGTTACTTTTTTCTCATTGTTGAGACAAGATACCTGATGCCCAAAATGAAGTAAGGAAAGGTTAATTTAGCTTACAGTTTTTTTTTTTTTTTTTTGAAGTTACAGTCCATATTCAGCTGGCTCCAAGGCAGGGTGGCATGGCTGAGGGACAATGTTCATAGCAGCCACAAACAGCAAGAGCAAAATGGCAAAAGAGGAAAAAAGGAGGGAAAACATGCCTTCTTCCCATCCTTATGTTATATACTGGCTGCCTGAACCTAGGCGGGAGCAGCACTCAAACCACCAATCCCAGCACTAGACAACAAACCAATCACGAATGCTAGATTCAGCAACCTCCATGATTGTATGAGGCTTGGGGGACCATTTGAACACAAACCATAACAACAACCAAAGTAGTCAATAGAACAGAGTTTAAATAATATATGAAAAAAAAGCTAGTGAGTTTTGAAACCAATAACAAAAGGACACCTAGAAAATTCCCAAATACTATATCTAGGTATTGATAATACCTATACCTATACTGATAAAAAGAGGGAGAATATGCAAATTATTAATCTTCTTATGAAAGAAGGGCAATCCCTTGAGATTTTATAAACAGTGTACAGATAATAAGAAAATATTACTTCATGTTAGTGAATTCTAAAAAAATGAAACAAATGCAAATTTTTATGGAAAATGAGATAATATAGTAGCCATTGTCCATCTTCGGTTACTTGGTTCAGAATACCTTCAATACTTTCATTCTCTTGAGTGGTTTTATTCTATTTTGTTATGTTTGACATTATTGTGTGTAAAGCTAAGCTCAACTATTTCAAAGAAAGAGACATTATGATAGCTATTGTTAATATCCAATTGTCTTGTTGTGAAGTGCTGTGTTGCTTACATTGTTCTATTCTGATCTGCTTAGATGATCTGTCCTCTTTTATTCTCTTTAAAATAAAAAAAATGAAAAAAAATGAAACAAATGCTCTGAAAGACAAATTTCTAAAATCATAAAAAGAAAAATATAATGACCTTCTGTGTATTTACAAATTGAACTTATAGTTTAAAACTTCCCCAAAACAACATCCTAGCTTATATGGCATCATTAATAAATTTAAACATTCATATGAGAAATCAAATGTTACACATAAACAAACAAAACCCCCAAAGAAATGAAAAGAATACTCCCCAACTTATTTGCGAAACCACTCTGATACCACCACATGAAAAAGTGTAACAAAAGACAGCTAAATACCAACAATCTAATAATACAGATGCAAAAATCTATGTAGGAGACCAACAAACAGAATGATAATTGATTATAAAAAGTTATATGATTTCACAATAAAAAAGAGAAAAAGGAAAGAGTATCTGCTTGTTCAACTTATGGAGATGATGAAAATATTCTGCAGCTTGACTGAGGCAGTAGTTACATGCAAGCACACATATGTCAAAACTTACAGAAATAAACAGCTACAGGATATAAAAGAACAAACAGCTTCAGGATATAAAAGAACAAAGAGTATTTAAATTATAAAACAGTAAATATATAACTTTAAAAAAAGAATTAAGTTTACAGTATTAACTCTGCCATGTGAGATAGCAGACCCAAAGCGGAACCCACACAAACACACATACATGACACAATACACTTGGTGTGATGCCCAGTTCCTAGGTCAAAGATCAGATCCTGAGCTATAGCTACCCTATCACTCTAAAAGAGCAGACATGAAGGTGAACCCCAGCCATGTGAGAGAGCCGACTGGTGGGGTCAGACCACACTTCCACAAGAGCAGACCTAGAGCAGCACCTCTCCACCCATGCAGGTGGTGTGGGATTCCATTCCTATGTGAAAGAATAGACCCAGGCCACTGCTCCCCCTACCATAGGAGAGCCACAGTATAAGGGGAGCAGTGTCACAGCCCCTGAGCACAGCAAGGGGCAGCAGAGGCAAAGACTAACCAACTAATAAGATCTTAGATGAAGATAACATCTGGGGAAAGAAGGGAACAACCAGAATGCTGGATTCTCAACATAAATCCAATACCCCACTTGAACCCCAACCTTTTTGTCTACATCCCACAGCTGATCTATGTGGTTATCAAAGGAGAGGAAAGCAAAAGCCTCATACCCAAAATGGTAACAGGAGAGCAAACAAAACAGTTAAAGCAACTGTCAAAATTACAAAATATATAAGTAGCAAGACTGGGTCAAAAAGAATCCTAACTGAGGGTAAAAAAATTTAAAAAGGAGACCTCAACAAAATGATGCAAAACATGCATGATCAGCATAGCAAAGTATTAAAGATGACAAAAAGGTTTCCATACAGAAATTCAAGAAAGTAAAACTTCTATTCAAAGAATGGGCAGTAGAAGTAACCAATGTCAGGACAGTCTCACAATTACAAGACAGAGCTGTCATGCAGTGACCAGTTAATAAGAGAATAAGAAAAGAGGCTCCAACAGCTTCTAGATGATGTAAAGACTACTCTAACATTAGTTGGATGTCTTGGTTACTTTTTTTCTCATTTCTGAGACAAATATCCTATACCCAAATTAGGGAAGGAAAGGTTTATTTAGCTAAAAGTTTATGGAGATTTCAGTCCATAATCAGCTGGCTCCAAGGTAAAGTGGCACCTGGTAGAGGGTAACAGTTCATGGCAGCAGAAAATGGAACAAGCAGTAAGAGCAAAAAGGTGAATCACAGAGAAAAGACCTTTTCTGTGTCTTATATTGTAGGCTATGCCCTCTTGGGTGTAGCACTCACACCCCCAGTATTGGACCATGAGTCATTCATAAATTCTAGAAGCCCACCTTCATGATTGCATGAAGCTTTGGGGGGGCGGAATTCAGACTCAAACCATAACCTAGGAATTAGTGTAAAATCAAAAAATAATACAAATGACATAAAAAAGTTGTTTACCAAAATAAAAGCTAAAAACTTCCAAATAAGGTTAAAGAATTTAGCATACAGCTAAGTGATGCATAGACAACCACACAAATAGCTAGGATCAGAAAAGAACCTCTCCAGGACACATCATACTCAAAATCCCAGAAGTTTATCACAAGAACAAAATCTAAAAAGCAGTTAGAGAAAAGCAATTAATCATTTGTAAAGGAAAACTCATTAGAATTACAGCAGCCTTCACAACAAAAACCATAAAACCACAAGAGTTTGGAATGAAGTGTTTCAAACCCCAAAAGAAAACAATTTCCAATCCATGCTGACATATCCTGCAAAACAGATTTTTCAAAATTGATGGAGAAATAAGATACTTTCATAATAAAGAGAACCTAAACAGATTCTTGACCACAAAACCAGCACTCCAAGAAAATTCTCAAGGATACATTAGAACAAAACAATGAAGCTTACTATGAAAAAAAAGTATATATCAAGTAGGGAAAGATAGGGAAGCAACAAGAAGAAAATAATGCACTGACAGGATTAAGTCAATACCTATCAATAAAATAATTCTCAACAAAAATGCCCTTCCCATGACCCAGCAGCAGCTAGGCAGCTAAGGAGGAGAAACAGGAAGCAAATTTACCCTTTCTTTAATCCAGTGGCAGCCATGCAGGGCCCAGGAGGAGAAATAAGAAGGCAATTTGCCCTTCCCATAAGTCAATGGCAGCTATGTGGGGCCTGGGAGGAGAAACAAGAAGCCAATTCACCCTTCCCATGAGTCAGTGGCAGCCATGCAGGGTCTGGGAGGACAAGCAAGAAGTCAATTTGCCCTTCTCATGAGCCAGCTGGTACACAGACAGGGACATAAAAACCACCCCATCCCCCCATAAGCAAATGGCTAATTTGGAGGAACACAGGCTGTGTTGATAGCAACTAAGGTACAAAAACAACTTAATGCTTGTATTGTTTGATTGACTTTGCAGGCCTACAGCTGGTCGTCTGATCATCTATTTAGAGAATAACAATATGCAATATGCAATATAGCACCTATAGGGGATTTCCATCTGTCTTATTTTTGAAATCCAACATTGTTTTCACTGTTTTGTTTTGTTCCACTTTATTGTTTGCCACTGTTGATTTCTTATTATCCTGTTTTGAAGTCCTATATCACTCTTACTGTTTTGTTTCAATTGGCTTTATTCTGTTTTGTTTGGTTTTATTCTCTTTAAAATAAAGTTTAAAAAAATGGTCCTAACTTTTTAAACTACAAGACACAGGCTGGCAGAATGAATCAAGAAACAAAGCCCAACAGTATACCATATACAAGGACACAAAAAGAAATTCATAGACTATCAAAAAATCAGGTGTAGTCATCTTATATTCAGACAAAGTGGACTTCAAACAAACAAAAATAGGTCCAAAGAGTCAAATAAGGCCACTGCATATTGTTTAAGGGAACAATCCAAGAGAAACAGGTAATAATTATTGACATATACAGCAAAAGCTTGGATTGTGAATAACTTGTTCTCTGTTTTTGAAAAATGAGCAAACATTTATTAATTTTAACTTGATAAAGAAGCAATGTCTTGCAATATGAATAGTATGTGACATCAAATATCACATGATCACAAGTGAGTCAGTGGTTCTACTTTCTCCTCTCCCTTCCTCTTCTCTCCCACCCCCTCAGCTTTGTGACTGTCTCCCAAAAGCAAGATGATATGGAGTAAGTCTTGTCTGTACAGGAGGCAGAAAGGAGGAGAAAAACAGGAATACTTCACTTTCAATGAGATTAGGGAGATGTGTAAAATGTGGGAAACAGTAAAATTTTTTAGAAAAACATCACCCAAATAAGGCTGCAACATCATTGACACTGATGAATCTGTTCAACAATGCAATGCTGCATTTCTGCAAAATTTTCTAAAAAAGGCAAAAGCAAGTATCATTAGATAGTTCCTTGTTGAAGCTGCACAACAAGAAAAAGATTCCATTGCACCAATAGCAGTGATTTCACTAGTGATAGTGACATTTATCCTACCTACACAATAACCTTTCTTCTCTGGTCTTCCTCACACCAGCCAATAAAGTTTTTAAAAGTAAGCACAAGTTAATTTATTTTCCTTTATCATCCATATTGTTTATTATTTTGTATTCTATTACAGCATTATAATCATTTTGTATGAATATTTTCCATTATTTCTTATAAGGAAATTCACTTTGTCATACAAATGCTTTGGATTACATGCATGTTTCCAGAATGAATTACATTTCCAAACCAAGGATTTACTGTATGCACAAAACAATGGTGCACCCAATTTCATAAAACAAGTACCACTGGATATAAAAGAACAAAGAGATATAACACAATTATACTTGAGAACTTTAAAAGCCCACTATCACAAATAGATAAACTAAACCAAAAAAATTCCAAAATAATATCAGAGTTGAATAAAACCTTGAACAAATGGACTTAACATATATCCACAGGGTTTTCACCCAAAAACAACAGAACACATATTCTTTTTAGTAGTAAGAGGAACTTTCTCAAAAATAGACCATATATTAGCCAATAAATCAGTCTAAGTAAATGTAAAACAATGGAAATTATGCCATACATATTATCAGATCATAGGGAAGGAAGTTAGAAATCAATACCAAAACACAGAAATTATGCAAATGCATAGAAACTAAATATTTAACTAAACAATGGGTCATAAAAGAAATTGAGGAAGAAACCTCAATTTCTAGAACTAAATGAGAATGCCAGTATGATATGCCAGAACTTATGGGACACAATGAAAGCAGTCTTAAGACAAAAGTTTATAGCTGTAAATGCCCAAATCACAAAAACACAGACAGTCCAAATAAACAGAAAACATTACACAAGGTATTAAAAAAAGTCCAAAACAACACAAAGAAACAGTAAATCAAAGGATAGTTCTTTGAAAGAATAGCCATTATTGATTTTCCCCTATTGTCTGGTTTTGAAGTAATGCTTTCATTCTTTTGTTTTGATCGGTTTTATACTGTTTTGTTTTGTTTGAATTCATTGTGCGTATGCACAATTATTTCAAAGAAAACAAGAGATATTATGGTAGCCACTGCTGATTTCCTGTTGTCTTGTTTTGCAGTTCTGTGTTGCTTATATTGTTTTGTTCTGATTCTCCTTAAAATAAAAAAATAAACAAACTCTTAGCTAATCTAAAAACAACAACAACAACAAAAAGAAAGAGAAGACATAAATCAATACAATTGGAAATAAAAAAGGTGAAATGACAATGAACACTGCCATAATAAAACAGGTTATTAACAAGTACTTTACAAACTTGTATGCCAATAAATTGGAGAATTCTGAATACATGAATAGACTCATAAATACATATGAATCACCACATTTTAACCAAGAAGATTAAAAATGCTGAATAATCCACTAACAGGCAATAAAATGGAAGCAATAATAAATACCCTAAGAAAAGCCTAGCATCAGACAGGTTCACTGTTGAATTTTACAGAAACTTCATAGAAGTTCTAACAACAATCCTCAAGCTTTTTAATGAAATTGACAGGAAAGGAGCACTCTCAAAGTCATTCCTGGAAGCTACTATTATCCTGATTTCAAAACCAGACATGGATCTCATCAAAAAAGAGAACTATAGACCAATCTCTAATAAACATAGATGCAAAACTCTTCAACAAGCTACCGGCAAACAGAATGTAGCAAATCATCAAAAAGATCACACATTGTGATCAAGGATGCTTCATCCTAGCAATGAAAGGATGTCTCAACACACTCAAATCAATAAATGTAATATATATATAAATAAAAGGTGAAAAATCACACGATCATCTCCACAGGCACAGAAAAAGCCTTTCACAAAATCCAGCATACTTTCATAATAAAAATACTTAAGAAAATGGGGATACAAAGACCTTATCTTAATTTGAGGAAAGCCATTTATGACAAATCTACTGTCAATACCATATTAAATGTGCAAAACCTGAAAGCTTTCCCTCTAAAATCAGAAACAAGACAAGGATGTCCTCTATCACCTCTCCTGTTCAATATAGTACTCAAAATATTAGCAAGGATAATTAGGGAAGGGATATATGGAGGAAGGAGTCAAATAATATGTCCATATAACATGATCCTCTACATAGAAGATGCCAAAAAATCCACCAACAGACCCATAGAATTAATAACCAAATTTACTAACGTAGCAAGATATAAAATCAACACACAAAAATTAATAGCATTCCTGTACACTAATAAAGAATGCACAAAGAAAGAAATCATGGAAATAATACATTTCACAATAGCACCAAGAAAAACCAAACACTTAGGAATTACTCTAAATAAGGAAGTGAAAGATGTCTACAATGAAAACTACAGTACTTGGAAACAACCTAAGTGCCCATCAACTGAGGAATGGATAAAAAAATTGTGGTACTTTTCTGCAATGGAGTACTACTCAGTTATAAAGAATGATCACATTGAGATATTTATAAATAACTGGATGCAACTTGAGACTATACTCATAAGCGAAATAAATCAAACTCAAATGTATACATACCGCATAGTCTCCCTAGTGTAAGAAAAGGTAAGAGCACATAAGATTCTATGGTAATCATGGATGCCCACTATATTACTTTGAAGACTTGTAATGTTTTCATTTTTGGTTGGAATGGTTTTATTCTGTTTTATTTGACCTTATAATGTGTGATGGTATGAACAGCTACTTTGAAGAAAACAAGACATTATGGCAGCCATTGCTGATTTAATATCATCTTGCTTTGAAGTCCTAACATGCTTTTGTTCTTCTATTACCATTGGTTCTATCATGTTGTATCTTACTGGATTTTAATATGTGTAATAATATAAACAAACTTTTTATGGAAAAGGAGATATTATAGCAGCCACTGTTCATTTTCTGTTATTTGGTTCAGAATGCCTTGTAATAGTTTCATTCTCTTGAATTTTATTCTATTTTGTTATGTTTGATATTATTGTTTGTGAAGCTATGCTCAACTATTTTAAAGAAAGAGACATTATGGTAGCTACTGTTGATATCCAATTGTTGTGAAGTGCTATGTTGCTTGTATTGTTCTGTTCTGATCTGCATTGTTCTGTCCTCTTTTGTTTTGTTCTCTGTAAAATAAAATTTAAAATAAATAAATAAAAGAAAACTACAGTACTCTAGTGCTATAGAAAATGAAAGAAAATTAAAAAGGACATGAGAAAATGAAAATATATCCACTATTCCTGGATAGGTAGAACTAATATAGTCAAAATTGCCATACTTACAAAATTTATATACAGACTTAATACAACCCTAATCAAAATTCCAACACCATTCTTCACAAAACTGGAGAAAGCAATACTAATTTTCATATGGAACCAGAAGAGACCCATAATAGCAAATGCAATCCTACATAAAAGAGCAAACTGGAAGGCATCATAAGCCCAGAATTTAAGTTACATTACAAAATTACTGTGAGAAAAACACCATTGTACTGGCACAAAAACAGACAGGAGAATCAATGGAACAGGATGGAGGATACAGGAACAACTCTATATTCAACTATTTGATCTCAACCAAAAGGCCAAATGCACAAACTGGAGGAAAGATATTCTCTTTAATAAACAGTGTCAGAAAAACTGCCTATACACATGCAGAAGACTTAATCTACACTCATGTCTCTCTCTCACATGTACTAAACTAAAATCAAGACGCATCAAATATCTAATTGTTAAACCAGAAACAACCTGGTGGAAGACAAGATAGGTAAAACCTTTGAAATCATAGTCATACCCAAAGACTTTCCGAACAGAGCACCAGTTAGCTATGCCTCTTTCAGGTATCTTCTCAAAAGAATTAAAGAGCATATTACAGAGATACATGCATGCCCATGTTTGTAGCAGCAAAATTCATACTAACTAAATCCTGGATGCAGTTCATATGTCCATCAACAGACAAATGGACCAAGAAAATGTGGTATTTACACACCTTAGAGTATTACTCTGCCATAAAGAAAGATAAACTGGAGTCATTTGTAGAAAATGGATGCACCTTGAGCCCATAATGTTAAGTGAAATAAATAATACACATAAGCTTAAATTTCACATTGTTTATGTTATATGAAAAACCAAGAGTAATAATAAAGAACCAAATGAAAGATAACAGAAGTTGGGAGACAGATCACTCTCAAAGGGGGTAGGCACAAAGGAAAGGGGAGGGATGGAAGGGATAAGAGATGAAAACATGGAATTGGGATGTGCATATATTAATTATACAAAGAAATTTAAATATTATGTACTGCAAACATGCTAAAAATGGAAGAGATCAAGGGATTGCTGAAGGGAGGAGTGAGGGAAGGGAAAGGTGATGTAAAATGAATTAAGATGTGTTATGTATGTGTACCAACAAGGAATGTAAATATTATGTAATATACTCAGATAGTAATGAACTACAATTTAAACATAAATAGGAATGTATTAAAGCAAAATAATTCAGTTTAAATCTCACTTTAAATTACAGTAGTATATGTGTTGTCAAAGCAACCACATAAAATTACATTAAAACACAATGTACTTTGTATAAGTATACTTCAGTTATACTTACCTAATAACATATACAAGAATTACCTCAAAATACTACAAAGACTTATAAAACTTTCAAATGAAAACAAAAGTTAAAAGTTTCACATTGAATTTAGCAATGATTTGTTATGTATGAAACCAAGGCTTAGGCAAAATAAGAAAAAAATAAAATAAATTGGACTGCATGAAAATTACAAACTATGCATAAAAAGACAAAATAGTAGAAAATGTTTGCAAAACATGCATATGCATCTAATACGGAATTTATATCCAGGAAAAAAATGGCAAAGAAAAGCTGGGGTATAGCTCAATGGTAGTGTGCATGCCCTGTGTTCAATACCCAGTATAAACAAATAGTTATAAATATATATATATATATATATATATATATACACACACACATGGGGAGAGAGAGAAAGAGAGGAATAAAGAGAGGGAGAGATAGACGAACTGAAATAGATAGTTCTTATTTCTGTACTGTGATCCAACTCACAGCCTTGAACATAATTGGCCAGTGTTCTATTGCTGAGTTATATACTCAATTCTTGAACAGACATTTCTCTATAGAAGATATATGGTAAGTGACAGTAAGTTAAAGATAGTTAATATCATTAACCATTAGGTAAATGGCTATCAAAACAATGAGTTATCACTTCATACTTTACATTCAATACGGTTGAATATGAAGGGAACAGATGAGTGTAAGGAAAGGGAGAGAGGGTACTGTCTTTCATAGGTATGCAGCAGAAATATCAAAAATCTATCACAAAATCACATAAATATCAAAGATCTATCACAGATACCATAATAGATCTATTAACAATAAAAATGTTTGAAACACTGTGAGAATTAGCAAACAAACTCAGCACATGTTGTTAGAAAAATGGTGCCAATAGACATCCACTGCAGGGTTGCCACAAAAGTTCAATATGTATAAAACATAACATCTGTGAAGCACAATACACTGAAGTACAATAAAATGAAAATATGCCTATATAGTGAGTCCATGGTCATAGATAAGAAAATTCAATATTTTTAATGTGTCAATTTTTTCAGATTTGGTCTACAGATTCAATAAACTTCCAATCAAAATTTCAGCAAGCTATTCATAGAGATCAGCAAAATAATTTTAAAACTTAGACTAAGAATCATATAAAAATAAAAGATATCTAAAGTACCCAACAAAAGATGGGAAAAAAGACAAAGCTGGAAAGACTGATACTGTGCAAATTCAAAACATATAGAAGGCTAGGGTAATCATGACAGACTGACAGTGGAGAAAGAATAAATGTATAAATCAATAGAATAAAATAGAGAATCCAGAAATACATTCAACAAATACAGACAACAGACCTCAATAAAGGACTACAGGCAATTCATTTGAGGAGAAAATTGTATTTTCAAGCAAAAAGGTAGAAAAAGTATAAGTCCATGTATCCAAAAATGAATATAAATACAAACCTTACATGCTTCACAAAAATTAACTCAAAATGTAATCCACAAAATAACAAGCTTCTAGGTCAAACCTGGGAAATATATATGTAGCCTGCAGTTTAATGATTAATTTTTAGATATAATGCCAAAAGAACAATTCCTTAAAGAAAAATTATTAAATAAGACGTTAAAATTAAAAGGTTTCTTGTTCTATGAAAGATACTGTTAAGCAAACAAACTGACAGGCTAAATAGTATAATAATTTTTTAAATATATCTCTCATGAAGGGCTTATATCTAAAATACAAAATGAACACTTAAAACTCAGCAATGAAAAAACAAAATTCAATCAAGAAATGGGCAAAATATCAAAACAGATGCCTTACCAAAGAAGATAAAAGTTGGCAAAAAAAACCCATGAAAAATAAGTAACATGGCATTATTAAATTGCCATTTAAAACAAAAATGAAGCCAAGCATAATCACAGCATTCTGAGAACCTAAGGCAAGAAGATGACAAGTTCAAGCCCAGCCTGGGCAAATTTAGTGAGACCCTGTCTCAAAATAGAAAATAAAAAGAGGTGAAGATATATTTTAGGGCAAAAGCCCAGGATTTAAGTCACAGAAACAAATAAGCAAAAGGATCTACCACTATACACATACTAGAATCACTAAAATAAATTGACTATATCAAATGATGATAAGGATACAGAGCAATTGGAACCCTCATTCACTGCTGGTGGAAAAAGAAAATGGTAGAGCTACTTTGGAAGACATTCTGGCAGTTTCTTTCCAAGCTACACTAATTCTTACTATACAGTCAAGTTCCTCTTACCCATCTATGAAAATTATGCTTACACAAAAACCTGCAAGTGAACATTTCCAATAGCTTTAATCATGATCTCTAGAAACTAGGCACCCAAAATATCCTTCAACAAGTCAATGGAGTAAATAAACTGTGGCCCATCCATTCAACTGAATGACATTCAGTGATAAAAAGAAACATGCTAATAAATTCACAAAATTACATGGAGAAATCTTAAATATACATTGCCTAGTAAATTGAGCTAGTCTGCAAAGGATACACATACATGACAAACTTAATATGTTCTATAATTTTGGAAAAGATGCCACATTCATGTTTGTGTAAAAAGATGGGCACAGTCATGTTTGTCTCTGTTTTATTTTGCAAACAAAAATAGCATTTTGTCAAATACTTCTATATGAGAACCAAGTTGTTTCCAAACAAAAGTGTTCATGAACCAAGATACAAGATATCCACAGTAACGACTGCAATAATATAATTATGGTAAAAGGCAAAACAATAGAGATGGTAAAACTTGTTGATTACTTAGAATTTGAAAGGAATAAGAAATGAATAAAAGCTAAGCATGGACAATTTTTAGGGCAGTGCAACTGCAATGGTGAATTAAATTATAAATGTGGATACAGTATGAGATACACTTGTTGAAACTCACAAAATCTTTAAAGAAAAAAAAAAGAATAGATCTTATTCTGTGAAATTTTCAAAAAATCACTGAGGAGTTTGGAGAATCCCCAAAAGGAATTTAGACAGTGGAAAGAGAATATAATCATATTACAAATTAATGAAATTATCTCACTGAAGGGATGGAAAGGAAGATGATGACTCATTCAACTTTGAAATGGGTTGAATGTGCACTGCACTCTAGTCAATAAAATTGTTTTCACAAGAATATGAAGTAGCAACTCTGATGCCACTATAAATGTATAGTAGAATTGAACAATTAAATGAACAGTAGATGATAAAAAAAACCCAAGTTTCTTACTACTCAAGAATTTACAGATAAGCAAAAGGAAGAGATTAGAATAACCCATGTGGTAATGGATTAGAATCATAGATATGAATAAGAAATTATGTTTATCTTCATATACCCTATGATAATATATAAAAATATTTATAGATATGTGTAACATCCAGGTTAGTAATATATACATCTATTTCCTTGTTCTTTCAGCTGAGAAAAAGTTCAAAAGAAGCAACTCCTCCCCCCAGCAACAACAAGCATACCTTGTATACAAATCATAATTTTCAATACTTTTCCAGTTTTAATACACATTAATGGGATTTGTCAAAGGAATACAGAAATCAAACAGAGCAGCTACTACTGGTCAAAGATGGAACAATTTGAGATGTAAAATAATGTAATATTGGATTATAAAACAAAATATAATATAAACATGCATAAATTCATACTAACATAGGTAAATAACTAAATTAATAAATTGGAGAGAAGAGGTGAATCTCACATTAAGAAAAATTTCAAATAATTTATATAGATATTTTCCCCTCAAGAATACAAAACATAACTCTCTACTTTTAAAATGTGGGCTGCAAATAGTAATTTTCCTCTAAAAAGTACAGTATGGAAAAATGGGGTATCCTTACAGCAGAAAACCCTAACAAACACTACCTCAGCTAGATGATCAAGGTTAATATGGATAGTGATAAGGTAAGATTAATAGTGCATATTCTATAAAATTTGATCAGAAATAGCACTTTGTCTCTCTGATCTTCCCTTAAACCCATAATCTGAGTCTAATCATGAGAACACATCAGACAATTTTTGGTAGAGAAACATTTTACAATATGCCTAGTCACATGTTATGGCTTGTGTCTAGATGTGCCTCCAAACCCTCATGTGGTCATATGTGGGGCTTTTCAAAGGTAGCTGGATCTAGAGTGTTTGATGCCAGGATTACATGTGTGATGCTGGGAACAAGGATATGTGATTACTGAATTATTATACTGATTGGTTTGGCATAGTTCTGGGTGTGGAAATTGGGAAGGTCATCTTGGCTGTGAGGGTTATCTGCTGTAAGTGTGTATAGTCTTACAGCAGGCTATACAGCAGGCAGGGGACAGAAAAAGGGCTGATGTCACTTTCTGCTTCCTCCCTACTTTGTTGCCTTCTGCCCCTTTACAATGGACTATAATGCCCCTCTGCCATGCCACCCTACCTTAGAACCAGCCAACTATTTTCTGAAACCTCTACAAACAGAGCTAGATAAACCTTTCTTCATTTAACTTTGAGTGTTGAATATTTTGTCTTAGCAACAAAAAAAGTAACTAAGACACCACCACTCCTCAAAACAGTCAAAATCATGAAAAACAAGGCAAGCCTGAGAAACTATCACAGCTAAGAAAATATAAGGGTTCAATGAAATTTACTGTAGGATTATGGGTAAAATCTTGGAAAAGGAAAAAGATGAGCACTAGGTTAAAACTAAGAAAGTCTGAATAAACCATAATCTTTGGCTAGTTATAATATATCACTATTGTTTCTTTTATTGTAACCAAAATAATGCAATACTGGAGAAACTGTGTGGAGAGTATATAGAAACTTTGTGCTGTATTTTAAATTTTCTATAAATCTAAGATTTACAGAAAGAAAAAAGTATTTGTAAAAAAATTTTATTCAGAATGATAAACTGATATTATTTTGGGGATTCTTAATAATCATTTGAATTTAGAAGAAACTCTATTAGCAATTATAAAAGTTATACCTACCTCAGTAGGTGAACTACTCTGTGAATTATCATGTGACACTATTTACAACAGTTAAATAAAATATGCCTTTTGATCCTCTTTGAAGACATGTTCTCAATCATCCATACAAATTGACGGGTGGAATCCATAGTGTGTATAAATTTAAATGAGAGTGAGGAGTTCATCCTTCTTTTCATTGCCCTGAGATTTACCATTTCTCTTCTAAGTACTTTTTTGTTGCTGGGAAAAATGCATTGCACTCACAACTCAGAGGAGGGAAGTTTTATTTCAGGTCAATGTTTTAATAGGATTCAGTCCATAGATGATTCTAAGGCAAGAAGGGAAAAGTGGAAGATCTGGCTGAGGAAAGCTGGTCATGTTATGGATGCCAGGGAACAGAGAAAAAATGGAAGGTTGAAGGAAGATATACACATCTAGGTGAGCTGCCTCATTCAACCAGATTCCACCTCCTAAGAGCACTTTCAGTTCTGAATACTTTAGTGAAAAAATCCTGAGTACAGTGCCCCCATGACCCAATCACCTTCCAAAAACCCTACTTTGAAACACATGAGGCATTCATGGAACATTCTAGATCTAAATTGTAACACCCTAAATTATGCATGTAGGCATTAAATCTAGATAGTATTAGAAATACTTGTGACTGGCTGGGGATTTACCTCAGCAGCATAAGCTCCTGCCTGGCAAGCATGAGGTCATGAGTTCAATCCCCAGTACCAAAACAAAACAAAAACAAAGAAATACCTGTGACTAACAGAAATCAAGATATTTTTATAGTTCATTAATCTATTGAATAAGCACTACTGTTTATACTCATTAGAATTCAAAAATTATCCACAAACATGCACTAATAAAAACAAATTATCAGCAGACTTACTGCTAGATTTTGACGTTTCTTATGTTCTTTTATAATTATGTATTAGTATATAACAATTTTGACTTTCAATATTTTGGCAAACATAACTCTATATAATTTCTTTGTAATTTTACACATTTTTCTTAAATTGTCTTACTGTCAAATTGACTAACCTGAGAAACACTGCCAAATTCATCAGATTAGTAGCAGGATTCTTGGGGGACAAAAAATGTTAAGTACTCTACTAATAAAGCCTAGAATCTCAATAAAGCCACACACATATCAACAATGTGTCAAACATTGACATCAATAAGGCCTTACATTTTACAGCCTTCAGTTCCTAAAGTATGTAACAATTTTGCTATAATTTTGACATTTATAACTTCTAATATTTCTTTTAAAAAACAAGTGTTTAGATATTCAATTCCAAAAGACACAAAATACACAAGCTACACAAGTGTCTGCTTGCAATAAGTATCAATAAAACAATAGAAGACTCAACAAAAAAAAAAAAAGAAAGAAAAGAAAAACAGAGAAACTAATTCTCAGGGACAGTCTCATCTTTCATCTCAAGCCATGCCTTGAACTCTACTGTGTTTAATTATTAAATCAAGAGCTTCTCAGCAAGACCTGTCTAGTTTTTTTTTCCAGTGTAGTTGCCTATACTCTCAGACTTGATACTATCAATCATTTCAGTTTTGAATAAAATCTATCAATACAAAACAGCAATCTAACAAACCAGATTCGATTAAGATCAGTCATGGTAAAACAGTGTAAGTTATACAGAGCTTCAGATTAAGTTAATAGGAAATTAAGGTTGATTATCATACTATATCCTGCTATTTTTGGGATAACTGTCTGTGCACTCACATCTAGTACAAGTAGACAAACTGCAACAGAATATAATCCATCTAAGCAGAGTGGTGTGAGTAATGTGGGTTTTAAATCCTGGTACACTATTAACAATATCCTCTGCCTTTTTTTAGGCTATTCCTCCCCTTTCACTCCCACAGGGTGCTGCGCATTTTGGGTCCCACCAACTCCCTCAGTTTTTCGATTAGGGGGGCAATCTGCTTTATACCTAAGTGGTTCCAAAACTTCTGACTCCTGAACTGGAACTCAAGTTGTATTCCTTTACCTACAAAAGCCTCAAGGTTTTCCTTCATTATAGCTGAGTAGTTCTCTACTGCACATAAGTATCTGCAGGTGGTGGTCGAGTTGCTCCTACTTCTCTCTGGTCCCTATCACATAGAGCCTTGTTTTCTCATATTTGATCTTCAGTCCATAAACCCTCTCTCAGGTTGATTATAGTTCCAATACAGAGCATCTCAATGGACCCTACCTCCTGATCTACTCTGCCAGTCCTTTTTTTTTTTTTTTTTTTTAGTGTATCAAGGCCATCTTGTTAGTATAGCCAACCTTCCCTGCCTCATTTCTGCTATGTTTTTTTTTTCTGCCATTGTTTGTCTACTTTTCTCCTTCACTGTACTGCCTGTCCCGTTCATTGAGGCCTTTCTGCCACTGTTCTTAAAATCTTGGTATTTTTTTTTTCTCTCTCTAGAATGTCCTACAGTATTCCCTGTAGGATGAATATTGGATGGTGGTCATAAATTCCCCCAGTTCCTCTTTGTTATGGAAGCATCTTGTTTCTCCATTAATTTCTAGTGACAGTTTTGCAGGGTACATCAATCTGGGCTGGAGGTTATTTTCTTTTAAGGCTTGGAATACTTTCCTCCAAGCTCTTCTTGATCTGATGGTCTCTGTCGAGAAGTCAGCAATGATCCTGATGGACTTTCCTTTATAGGTAATCTGTTTCTTTTCTCTGACAGCTTTTAATATTCCATTTTTATATTGAATTTCTGATATCTTGATTATTATATGTCTGGGTGTAGCTCTGTTTTGCTTGTAGGTGGCTGGAGTTCTGTATGTCTCACATAGCTGAGTATCATTTTCTTTTCCCATGCTTGAGAAGTTCTCCTTATTTATTTCCGTGAATAGCCTTTGTAACTCACCTGTTTTTATTTTGCTTCTTCATTCATGTTTCTTATTCTTAATTTATAGATTCTCTTGTCGTCTTCTAGCCTTTGTATTGTTACTGCCTGTTTCCTTATTATTTTTAAGAGATCTTTCCTTTCATGATTACACATTGCAAACTTGTCCTCAAGTTCTGATAGTCTATCCTTAGTTTCTTTTAAGGAGTTTTGCCATTTTTCAATGGAGTTTTTAATTTCCTGGTAATCTCTTTGAATCTGCTTCATGTATTCTATATTTTCTTTATATTCTTTATTGGATGATTCTCTCCTTTTTTTGTGTTCCTCCCTTCTCCCGTCTGTGTCTTCTTGAGAGGTGCTTAGTATTTTTTATTAATCTATTTATATCTTGCTTTACCTGATTTAATATTTCAGGTTTGAGCTCATCTACAAGGTCCTAAAGATATCTCTTAATGTCCATCGAAGCCGTGTCTGATGTTGCATGTTTTCTGCCCTCAGTCTCTTTTGTTTTTCCCTCTCCTGGATCAGTGTTCTCAGGGTTTGGGTCTGGGGGCTTCTTCTTGTTTCTCTCTCTTGTCATGTTTTTGGTTTCTTCCATACAGGTGTACAGTGGAGGTCTGAGACCCTTTTCTTGTTGGTTATGGTTCTTCTGAAACTTGCTGGAGAGGAATTTCTGCCCTCTCCTCTTTGCCCTTGTCACTGAGATGTAAGCAGGGGCTGCGTATTCTGGCCCCTCCCAAAGCGGGACAGTCAACCTTCAGGGGCCTTCACCAGGTTTGTGTGTGCTAGGTGTAGGGAACTGGTTTGGGATGGCTTATTGGGTCCCAGCCAGGGGCGTGACCCAGGCCTAGCAAATTCCACAAATCTGCTCTGGGGAGGGAGCAACCAACTGAAGTCACTGCTGTTCCTAGTTCAGGCTCCTCCTGCCGATTCCAACATGTCGCCCATTTGGTTGCACCATTCCCATGGAGGGGTCTTGCCCCAACACTGATCGTGGATTAATGGAGGTCCCTTCGCTGGCTCCATTCTCCATTGGGCTCACCAACCTCTGACTTCACCGTGGCTGTGGCTCCTGTGAGTCATGGTGGGAACGAGTTGGGGCAGCTTTGTAGGTCGCGGTGGGTCGCAGCCAGCTGGAGTTCAGGTGGCTGGGCAGGTCACAGCGAAAGCGCTGTGTCCACTAATTTTAGCTGCTCCAATTGTAGCCCCGAGATTGCATGTTTGATGAGCCTTTTTCGTTTTAGTTTCTTCCTGTGTCAAGAGGATCCATCTCCCTCTGTCTTGATCTCTCCACGATGTTTTATTCTGGCATATGAGTTGTTTCTCCCCAGGAGGCTCTATATTTTGTTGCTCACTGATTGGCCATCTTTAGCTCCTCTATTAGTGCTTTGACAAGGGGTCAAGCCTCAGCTCCCCATGCTTTCCTCAAGACCTGTCTAGTTTTGACAATTCCTAAATTCAATCCTGCTTACAGACTCTGTCCATTTTGCTCTCTATTTACTATGTATGAATGCTAATTTTAAATTCAACTTTCATTAAAAATGGAATGAAGTTTCCCTAACAGTGACCCACTGGTTCCAAAGTATAAGTTTTCTTTCTACAGCAAACATACAAAACTTAAAAGATTATACTGTGAGAGATATTCCTCTCAATATTATTTAATTAATAAAATATACCACTGGAGGAAGAATTTTAAGCAATTCATGCATTTCACAAATTTCAACTTTAAAATTATCCAATATTTTAGGATATGAAAATTTATGATGTTAGGATGATAAAAATGTATTTAAATTTAAATTTTATCTTGGCTTTGAACACCAAAGAGATATTTATATACACATGTCTACAGCAGCATCATTCACAGCTAAAAAGTGAAAACAATACACATATTCAAAGACTAATGAACAAACATAATGTGGTATATACATACAATGATATTAATGAACAATTACACAGCCTTAAAGCAAAAGACATTTTCACATATGCTACAACATGGAAGAACTGTGAAGGTATGCTAAGTGAAATAAACTAGTGACTAAAAGACAAAATAGAATAGGATTCCACTGACATGATACTTAAAGTAGCCAATAAATAAAAATAAAAAGTAGAAGGGTGGTTGTAAACTGAAGAATTATTTTTAATGGGTATGGAATTTCAGCTGGTTGTAACAGTTCCATAACAATGTAAATGTATTTAATGCTACTGAACTGTACATACAAAAACTTTAAAATGGTAAACTTCATGTTATATATATTTTGCCACAATAAAAAAGAGGGGAAAAAACAGTTGAAAATTAATTTGTATCCTAAATATATAAAACAACCCTCTAAAAATTGAAAAAGATAAATTACTGGATTTTGGGAGGAGTACAGGGAATAAAGCTGTTTTCAAACTGCATGTCTCAACAGGAAATCAAGTCCTAAGTCACAAACTAGAAATATTTCAAACAAAGTTGAAGAAAATAAAAATAATAGCATATACCAGCATGAATGGCCAACAGTAAAAAATAAAATTTGGGGAGTTATAAATATACAAGGAGTTATGTGTTTACACATGTGCTTATAAATGTTCTGGGTAAGATTTATAAAAATTATTTGTTACTGGACATCATGGTAAAAATTTGAAGACCAATAGCTTAGAGCACTGGTTCTCAAAGTTTGATCAACAAACTCTCAAAGTTCTCCAATATTTTTAGTGGGTCCATTAGGTCAAAAGTATTTTTACAGTAATATTAACATTATTTGCCCTCTGAATTACCAAAGGGTAGAGTTTTGAAGAGGCTACATGACATGTGATATCACAAATGACAAATCAGATATGAGAATATAGCTGTCTTCTGTGAACAGGTTAAAAAGATTTACAAAAATGTAAAGCAATGGCATATGCCTCACTAAATTTCATTTTAAAATAAAACAAAGGTAGTGTGCTATTTCATAGTTATTACAATATTGTTATTCATATTCACATGTAATGGCTTTATTATTTTGAAGTGATCTCAAACTTTTTGAAATGTAATCAAGAAAAACAGCATATGGCATAATGTTTTGATTAACTTCTAAAGAGAGCTCTCAAATTTGAACAAAAACATCTATAGCAATATAGAAAATGTGTTAATTTTCAAGAATCTAATCATGTCCATATTAAGCCTTTCTTCTTTTTAAATTCAATTGTTAAATTTTCAGTATTTCCACTTCTAACAGTAGTAACATAATTAAATCAAAATAATATTTTGTATGTATTGCTGTGAGTTGAATTTTATTCCCCCCCAAAGACACACTTAAGGTCAACTGCCAGTACCTGCAAATATGACCTTTTTTGTATGGAAACAGGATCTTTCCAGATATAATCAAATTAACAGGAGGTCATACTGGAGTAAGGTAAGTCTTAAATCCAATGACTGTTCTCCTTAAAAGAAGGTCATGTAAAGACAGTAGCACCCAGAAAAAAACCAATGGAACACCACAGTGATGTAAGTGGCAGAAACTAGGAGTGCTGCGGCTGGAAGCCAATGAACATCAAAGATTGCATAGCACCAGAAGTCAGGAAGAGACAAAAAAGGAGTTTCTTCTTGTAGCAATTTAAAGACCAAAGGAGCTTCCTGGTGACACCTTAATTTTGTATTTCTGGTCTTCAAAACTGTTGAGATAATAAATTTTTGTTGTTCTAAAACTCTTTCTAAAACAGTTCTTCTAAAACAGTTGTTAGGGTAACCCTAATATACTGATCAAATTGTCAGTTTCCCTCTTGTTTTTAATTAAAATACAGACACTGGGTAGAAAATGAAGAGGAATGGGAAGTCCCATACACTTTAATCAACAAAGTAACTTTATTATGTAGATATTAGCTTTTTTATTTTTGCCAAATTTCTTCTAAATTTTCAATAATCTTGTATAGTAATAATTAGTTTTAAAATCAATATTGCTACTATTATTATTTAAGTTATATAAGTTCTAGTCAATCTACAACTAAATAAAATATTTGTTACATAAAATGTAAAGGGTTATAATCTAAAAGGATTTTGTTCTTCAGTCTTTTATACAGAAAAACTATAAAATTTTTATAAAGCAAAAGTATGAAAAAAGAATAAATATTATCTAAAATTATCTAAACAAAGACATTCTCACAGTTCTGTTTCTTTAAAAAGATGGTAAACTGCATCTAAAATGTTTATGTCAGAGGAAGGGAGTTAGAGTACCCAAATCTATTTTGATGGATAAAGAAGACCCCCAATCAGACATCAAGAATAATAAGTTATAATGATGATGATAGCACTAGCAGAGCCAGGAAAATAAATCAACCAACTAGAATAAAATATTTCATTTATATGGAAGTTTGATATATATAAAACAAAGACAGTGACAGATCAACAAAGCAAGAAATATTGAAAAATAAAACTGCAAAAAAGTGATCAACATAGAAAAATAATGAAATTAGATGCCTACCTTACACTATTTGCAAAAAAAAAGGTAGAGCCATTAAAGCCCAATGTAAAAGCAAACCTTTAAAAGATATACTGAACTTTCCTATACTACAATACATTTCTTGACAAGATACAAAAAGCACTACTTTTTAAAAAATTGATAAATTTGGTTAAAATAAGAACTTCTTGCATGGAAAGATCATCTCTAACTCTTATAGCTGTTGTACTTGAGAGACTGCCTCTAAACTAACATTCCCATAGGACTGGTGAAATTGCTTATGAGAAATGGGAAGCTGCCAGTGGAAGTTGAACAATGGTATTGGGTTTTTTGGTAGTCTCTATTTAGAAGTTCACCTGCTTCATTACTTTCACAAACACTATTTGATCATGTTATAGTTAATACATTGTGTCAATTTGAGAATTTTAGAAGCTTAACTAAGTGACTCAGCAGTTCTACATCCTAGGATGTAGAGGACCTGACCAACTGAAGCTGTTTATGCTCCAGGATACTTATAGTTGATATGCTGTGTCAACTGGAGAAATTTAGAAGTTTATCTAAGTGACTCAACAGTGGGTCAGGATCTGCACCTTGTAAACATCCTGTGCCTATGCAAGAAGAAGCACAGAAATGGTGTGAGTGCTACACCTACCCTACAGCAGGTAGCCTGCTGACGATACAAGGGAGAAGGAATTCCTCAAGTGCAGAGCCAACAGCGAGAACAAAACCTACCAGGAGTCCTGTGCTTTACTCATCCTCGGCTATGAGACCGATGGCCAGTCACCTAACTTTTGTGGGGCTGTCTCATCAGCTGTAGATCAGGGTTAATAGTCACTGCCAAACAAGTAAAAGAATGTAAGAGAAAAATGCTTATTAAAACATTCTCAGATAACTGGGAAGAGCACCAAGATAGTGGAGTGATAAGCAGCAAAGAAAGACTCTCCAAGATTCACCATCCAGATACTAGAATATAAGAATGGCAGGAAGACAGGAAGTAGGGAAGTGGATCCTCTGGACCCAGGAGGGATCTGAAGCATAAACTGAAGCCCACAGTGAGAATGTAAAGACAAACTTCAATGAAGAAAAAGGAAGTAGCCAGCGATGCCTTCTCTCTGAGACAGGACTCACTGCAGAAGAGGAGGGGTTCAAACTTGTGGACACACAGTGATGGCACGAGACTCCAAAGGTCTCCACTGAAATACACAGCAGTGGAGGGGAACAGTAGACGCGAAGGATGGCACTAGCTGGTGGCGAGAGCTGAGGGCTCCGTCCTCACACAGGAAAGAGAGACTGGGCAGGAGTCATCTTGGAGATGGGCCAGCTAAGCTCAAAACTCAGAACTGCTGCTGGGTCCATCTAGCTGTTCGCAGCTGGGCTCAGACCTATGGAATGTGAGCTGATAGCTGCAGACCAAAAGAATCTGGTCTCAGCCAGAAAGTGCAGGCTTGCAGAGATTATCCACTACCCTGCCAAAAAGCTGCTGCTAGTTTGTTGAGATAGATCAGCATGGACCAGGACTCTGTCACCATACATTGTCTAATAGTGACGGGAGAGACAAATCTGGAAGTAGACTTCTTTGGTTTTTTTTCCTCACTCTTCTTTTTTTTGTTCTTTGTGCTGTGGTTTTATTTTTGTTTTTTCCTTTTTGTTTCATTTTTAAAATCTCCTTCATTGCTTCATCTTCTTACAAGACTGTGAATGTGGTTCTCACCTCTTTGCAGTTATGCCTCCATCCTGTTCTTTTTATCTCTTCTTGTTCCCTTTCGCTCCAGTCTTTGGCATCAACTTCCCAAAGTTAACATGATCCCACTTTGTCCTCCAACCTTACTTCTAATCTTTTCCTCTTCTTCCACTTCTCTATTTTCTCCTTAACACATTTTAAATTTTAACTTCTGAGGGTAAAATTAACATGTTAAGAACTTGTATACTGCATATAATCTTCCATTTGTTTGAGATTTTGTTATATAACCACAAATCTAGTTCATAAACTTAAAAGTGACAAATTATTGGTTAGATCTGTTTGCCATTTTCTAGGCAGTGTTTGATTCTATTGGTACCACTCTAGCAAGAAGTGACATAACTGGTCTAAACAGTTGTTCTTCCTAGCATTCATGACTGAGATTGACCAAGGGTTACAGAAAACACTCTGGTACAGTGCCAAAGAAACAGGGACCAGGTCAAACAAACAGGAACTTCTCATCTCCAACAAATTAAAGATGTGGGAACTTCCAACAAACTCAAAACCCCCCAAAAATGGCCACACCTGGAAGATACTGCAGAGAAGTAGTAATTACCTAAGGGTCCTAAATGCTAGCATTTACAAGCGTAACCCCAGGAATTAAACTAAAAAAAGACACCAAAATGACAAGACTCTTAAACAAGATTCAACCCTTGATACCTAGTTCACCAAAGGCAAATCCAGAGCCAATGAGGTGAGATAATCTGAAAGTGTCCCATCTGGCCTGTCTGAAGTGGTAACAACAAAGCAATTATATGAGGCTCTGGAAAAATCAAATAAGGAATAATTTCTCAGATAACTTAAGAGATGGCATCCACAATAAACACTATGCTTAGTGATTCTGGAGCAGATACAGAGAAAAAAATAGAGTTTAAGAAACATATGGAAGCCATAAATGCTCAGCATAGGAAAGAAATGGAATCCACAAGGCAAGCTGCAGCAGATATCATGAGCATAAAAATTCCATTGAAAGCAGATTAAGCCAATGTGAGGACAGGATCTCAGATATAGAAGACAGGCTTGCAGTTAGAGATCATGCAAAGGAAGATTTCACAAAAATAGCAAGACCATGAGAAATCAATCCAGCAGTTATTAGATAAGGCCAAGAAAAATAACACAAGATTAACTAGAGTCAAAAAACGAAAAGCAGGGGAACAGCACAAATGATATTAAAAATAAACTGTACAAATACATCATAGCAGAAAATATTCCTAGTAGACAAAATGAATTTGCCATATAGATCAGTAAGGAATATGGAACTCCAATTAGCCATGACCAAAAAAAAAATCTCCAGGGGGCTATCATACTCAAGATTCCAGAAATTCTATACAAGAATAAAGCATGAAACCTGCTAGAGAAAAAAAAAATCACCTATAAAGGAAAGCCCATTAGAATCACAGCTGACTTCTCAGCACAAACACTCAAGGCAAGCAGAACGTAGAATAATGTATTTGAAGTTCTAAAGGAAAACAATCTTCTACATAGATTAATTTTACCCCACAAAACTATCTTAAAACTGATGGAGAAGTAAGATACTTCCATGACAAAGAACATCTGAGGAAATTTATAAACACCAAACCAGCATTCCAAAATGTTCTGAAGGACATTCTAGAAAGAGGTAACAAAGACTACAACTCAATAACCACAACATAAGGAACCTGCCAAGCAAGGCCCACAATTAAACAGAGGAAAGAAAAAAGACGGGGAGCCAGCAACAGGAAAATAGCATGACAAGGATAAGTCAACACATAGCAGCTATAGCCATCAAAATTAATGATTACAATTTACCAATCAAAAGACACAGACTGAGAGAATGGAACAAGAAGCAAGACCCAACACCATGAAAGAAACACATTTAATTTAAAAAAAAAATCCATAGGTTGACTGAAAGCCAAGGGATGGAAAAGAAATACTGCATGTGACAAGATCCCAGAAAAAAAAAAAAAAAGATAGCTATTCTATTTGCAGAAAGTGAATTTCAACCCAAGACTGATTAAGAGAGAAAAAGAAGGTTACTACATCCTTGTAAAGAGAGAAATCCAAGAAAAGGAGAAAAATATATATGAAACAAATACCAGTGCACCCAATGATGTAAAACAAATACTGACATGAAAAATCAAATAATAAACACTAATACAATTCTTTGGAGGATCTCAATACCCTACTGTCACAAAAAAGATCAACTAGGCAAAAAAAAAAAAAATCAACAATGAAATATTACAACTGAACCAAAATTTTGAACAAATGGACTCAGGAGATGTCTAAAGACGGTTCTACCCCACACATAAGAATACACAATCTTCTCAGTTGCACACATTCTCCAAATAGACCACATCCGTGTTCAGATTATTCTACCACATCCATGTTCAGATTAGGCTATCTGCAGAGCTCTTTCATTCTTAAGGACCTTAGAAAGAGGTAAGCTTTTACAAGTCTGAAGACTTTCACGAGCTCTGATCTATGCTCTGCAACAATGTGCTCAGTGAGGAGGCTCTGTAGGGGATTCTCCATCTCACTTTGAAGAATGTCCATGGTCCCTGTGCCATGTAGCCTAGCTATGGGAACATCTTGTCATATCCTTTAATTAAGGGAATTTCAGGGGTCTACCAAAGTGATGTGTGCACCATCCCTCCATCAAAATAATCTACTAAGGAAATTTGTCAGAATGATCATGCTAATCTCATCTTCTTTTCTGATTTTCTTCATACAGTAATTTTGAGAAAAAAAATGTTCAGTTAAAAAGTTTTGTTTTATTTTTTTTTTAAAGAAGCTGTGTCCAAACTAAAAGTCAATGAGAAAACAAAAGAAAAATTTATAAAGGCTCTTGGGACTTTTTTTTTTTAAGTAGCATCAAACAATCCAAATTCCTTAGTAAACTTCAAGGGACTGTCCCTGTCACATGTAAACCTGTATAAAGTAGGAAACTAAGATTTTTAAAATTCAATAACATGGGCTGGAGATGTAACTCAGTGGCACAATGCCTGCCTGGCAGGCGTGAGGCCCTGAATTTGATTTCTGGTAAAAAAAAATAGTAATCAAATTTGAAAAAATTCAATAACACCTTTATATAGAGCATGCATCAGTGAATCACAAAGATATGAACATTTTAGAAAAGAGTTTCTAAAAAGACTTACTGTAGACTGCGTTTGTGCCATGTAGTCACCCTCCATTTTATTTAATCGCACATTTGTATCTTCAAGTAATTCTTGAATATTTTCAGTGTGTCGCTTTTGAAGCTCAAATTTCTCCTTTTCCATTTCTGCTACAGCGTTGTGGAGCTACACAATGAAAGAAAGACACTTTCAGTACTATGAAAAGACTTAAATTCAGAAAAATATTTTCATATTTATCTGTATCTATATCTATATATGTGTATGTATCAAAAATATAAAACCTGAACAACAAATATATAAAGTCCATGATTAAACAGCTGGTTGCAGAGTGAGGTGTTGGACTCCTGCAATTTCCAGTACTTTGGAAGGCAGAGACAGGAGAATCACACATGTTTGAACTCAGCTTGAACAACTCAGTGATTTATTGAGAACCTATCTAAAAATTAACAAAAAGGACTTAAAGGTTAAGGATACAGCTCAGCCTCTGGGTTCAATTCCTAGTATTAACAATATTTGTTTTTAACAACTTAATTTTTTTTTTGCTTTCCCAAATTGAAATGTTAACATTAAAAGAAACTGTTTGCCTCTGATAAAAATAGTAAATAAGTCAGATAACTAAATACCTCAATTAAACATTAATACTAGTCTAAAATCAGAAAAATATGAACATTTTTAATATTATTGATTAGGAATGTTATTTCACTATCTGCATTATTCATCTTATTTGCATAATATTTATTTTGTAAATATTGTTACAAATGCTTCTTTCCTACCCAAGCCTCCAACATAAAACTACTTTTACTCACTCCATTATATATCCAACAATACAAAGATCGGATTTATAAATCAGGGGATGAGTAGGATAACTAAGAACAACTGTCTGTTACATGTATCATGTACACAAGTATTTATTGATAAAGATTATTATATATATATTCTGTATAAAGGATGAAGCTTTAAAACACTTGTGTCAACTAAGCTAAAGAAAACAAAGACACATACAGGATGCCCAGACATGCTTTGATGAACAGCTTCTGAGAAATTTTTCTCAAAAATCTCTCAGCTTTGTGGGTATTTCTTTATTCAACTTAATGGAAACAGAATTCCAACTCCTATTTGCTGAATACAACACCACTGACTAGGTGGGGAGAACAGGAGCCCAAAACAGTCTGTCTGATGTATTGGACTCACTATCCATGAATAGAGAAGAGAGAAAAAGACATGGCACAGCCAGTCTAGGAAGACACTTCAGAAAAGGGAAGACAGAGCAAGTATAGGAACCAGTGACAGAATTTAAACAATAATTATGATTACAGTACTGGTAAGAGTCTCACAAACTTTTATTCTAGTTTCTGGCAAACAGGAACAGCCACAGAAATTTAACATATGTAGTTTCAACTATTTGTAAGTAGTCTTCAAAATCTTTGTTACATTCCATTTGTATTTTTTCTGAAATGTACATTTTAAAGCAGTATTACATGTTATATTGAAAAGTGAGTGCCTTATCAGGCTGAAGCAACAATTTCTCATATGCACGTAAGCATGACCCATCAATTAGTGATTTTGCTACATAACATACAAGCCTGTATGATAAAATCTAGCCTGGATTATATTAGGCTGTCTAAAGTTCAGAAAAGAAATGGTCTAAGTCCAAAATTAAAATTACTATTTCCCTACCAATTTTGCTTAAAATTTTTTGACTGTGATAGAAAATCAAGAACATTAAATATAAGAATAAAGTAAAATATGTTTTCTAGATGAAACTATTTTATAAATCAGACTTCTAAAAGAAAGTATACCTAAACATAAACAGCATTTCCAGTTCTTCCAGAATTTTTAATTATGTTTATTACCTTTCTTCATATTTTTCTGTATATTCCATAAAGTTCATTGTTATAGTTAAACGTGTTAATTGAAGCCTATTTTTTATATTTTTTATTACTATACCAGGTAGCTTACCTTTTTTTCCCAATCATTATTCAGAGTTTCTGTACTTTGTTCACATATCTTTTTTAACTCTGCAATCTGGTTTTCTTTAGTCTCTCTGATAACTTGACAGTCACGTATAAGGGTCTGAACTGTCAAAAATGATGAAAACACAGTTAAACCAATTCTAGAAAACACATAACAGTATCATGATATAAATACAGTATAGAGGTTAATAGGTAATTCAGTTTTTCACCAAGTCATTCAGTTTGCTCTTCTAAACTACCTGTTATTTTATTCTTTGTTCTTTTTCTTCATTTCTAAGACAGCTGTAGTTCAATTGTCTTTGTTTTCTCCCTACAAAATGTTAACAAGTGTACTTGCTTCAAGCATGATTCTCCTCATCTGGTCCTCTACTGCTTTAAAGAGGTTTTTAACAGTGCAGATCCAGCAGTGCTACTCCCAGGCTGAGCATCAGTGTGGCATTCTTCTCATCTAGGAGATAAAGGCCACACTCTGGAAGAGAGCAGGTTCCCCAGCCATATCTCCTGCCACTTCCATATTTTACATCTGCCTTGTAAACACACTAACCTATCTGCAGATTCCTGAGGATATATTCTTTCATATGTCACTGCCTAAATGGTCACCTACGACTTCTTCCCTCCTTTGTTGAAAAACTCCCAGTTATCCTTCGAGTCTCAATTCAAGGATCACCTTTTTTTATGAACCACTAGCCTTGTTCTTCTTGCAGAGACAGAAAAAAACTCCTGTTTATTTCTATGAAAAGCAAACACATTTCTCCACTGAGTCATTTACATTATTATAACATTTTACTTGCCTATATCCTATTTTTTTCACTGAAAAGAAAGATATTCAAATAAAATGTTATGCACAGGGCATAACAGTGCCACACAGTTAAGTTCTCAAAAAGATGTTTACTGAATGAATAAATAAAAGTATCTATCATTTGAGTATATGGTTGTTTCTACTTTAAAAATATTTTCAACTTTTATGTTACTGAAGTGAAAATGTTTCAAATTATATAAAATATTTCTCTTTGCCTAGAATGTGCCAGGCTCTAGATCCAATCCCCACCACTGGAAAAACATATATAAATAAAAAATTAAAAACATATTTCCCATATAAATAGTTTCTGTCTTCATTCCTAAAATTATTTAAACTATGCTGACTTAAATAAAAATTTGTTTAATACATTCATGACATCTGGATAAGAAAATAAATTCAGATGTATTTTTATTAAATGTAACATTTTATTACCTTACTGAATATATTTTATTCATTTAAAATAGCAGAATTTTCAGAAATATTTCCCTAGAAATGTTTTTCAATCATATTTTAAGCATGCAACAAATAAGGGTAGAAGAATCCAAGTTACTATACTCTTTGTCTTTAGTATTTTACAATGCATTTTACAATATACAATGCTTTTTACTTGACAATTTCAACACTAAATTAAGATCTAGCTATAATTCAAAAGCCCAAAGAAACATAATTTTCAAATTCAGGTATTTTTTAAACATTTAGGCATGTTGGAATTGCCTGATTTGAATAAGGTTAAGAAAGAAAGCTGGGACATTATGTTTGTAGTTACTGATAATATTTTCAGAAAAAATCTTAAATTTCTAATTAATTTCACCAAAATTTAAGACTGGAAATTAATCTGACAGTATATATTTCATTGGTGAATTTATCCATGTAACTACCAACCTAAATTTTCCAGAGAATTACCATTTACTAAACACGTTTAGGTTTGGTGATCTGGAGAAGAGTCAGTAAGCTCTGAAAACTCCTAAATGAAAACTTTTTCTCATTAATCTTATTCATTGCCTGTATCTCATTGCTCACTGAATTGTGATTCACTCTTCAAAATTTCTTCTTGAGTTCCATTCTTGAGACTACCATTGTTATTACTTAGCTATTCTGGGTCCTTATCACTTTATGTGCAAAATTATAAAGTACCAAAACATAATCTTTTTTAGTTGAAAGGGACTTGACATGCTTATTCTGATATCATTTCATAATGAGTAAGAACCAGAGACCTCCTAAGGTCATATATAAAGCACAGGTCAGGCAGTTTTACTATTCACAACTCTTGTCAAGATTGAGATGGGAGAAGAAAAAAAAAAAAACAATCAGAACAAAGGTCAATAATTAATCTCTTTCTCTCTCTCACCCCTCTGCTTCCCCTTCTCCCTCTTTGCTGCTCTCCTTGTATCTCTCTTCTCTTTCCCTCACTCTTTTTCTCCCTCCATTCTGTCTCCACACTGTACACACTCACCATTACCATGCTTTTCCTAAAACATGAGGTCCTAAGACACCTCAAAAAATTTTTTTCTGGCTCACCAGCATTTAGATGCTAAAGCTCAAACTTATAAATCTGAAATTCAACATCATGTTTTATCTTGCTCCAAGCCAGCTATCTTAAATCTTTTTAAAGTTAGTCCTTAATATATAGGTTACCCACTCTAGCTACATAGGTTTGTAGCATCCACCCTAAATTTACCAACTACAGCATTCCTATCACAGGATAAAGAATTCTTCTTTCCATTTAATTAAATTTACAAAACTCTAGAAAATTTTTAAAAAGATCTTTCAAAAAAGTACAATATCCTCTTTCATGACCACCTACTGGTTTCAGTGTTTTGACCCATAATCACAATCAAATTTATACCTGATGGCATGTTTTCTTTTCCTTCTTAATTAATATGCAAATGGAAATGTTTTTTATAGTTTTAGTCCATCAATCCCAATAGTAGCCATTGGCACTAAACACATACACACACACACACACACACACACACACACAGAGCTTTCACTCCGCTACATGAAAGTTCCCATAAGTTCATTTTCTGATGTAAGCTCACAAAGTCAAAAAGCAAATTTTACAATCACTAAAATGAAAGTGTTATTAAAAGATTTACATAATAATATCTCACCTTTCTTTTCAAGCTTTCTTATAGTCTCTTCAGTTTCATGTTGCTTTTTCTTGTATAAAGTTTTTAGTTCTTCTATTTCATTATTTTTTCTTTCTAAAATCTGCAAATAAACATGCAAATTTTAGCATCCTTTCATATATTAAGTACAGAACAGTTTTAAAATAAGTATAATATTTTTGCAGATTTATCTATCATAAATGATTTCCCCCAAAATTATAGTGCATTGAAAATATGTAATATACTTGATGCTTGATTATCTGGAAAGTTAAGTTAGCTCTTTGGGACTGTCACATATTAATTCTTAAGGAGACATAAATAATAAATTAGGAGATTCCCTAAAATATAATTCATAAATTATACTGTCATAAAATGGCAGAGAAATCTGACATGTTGGGATAGTCCAATCAACTCTACTGCATTGAAACAGAGCATCTTTCCATGGAGCATACCTCTGAATACCCCACAAATGCATTCCCACCATTTTAATGTACAATGACAATTATTCCGAGGCACATGGGAAAATGGCATGTAATAGGTTTCTTTTAAATTTAGATCTGCTATTATGAACCAGAAAAGGAGCTCAAAATATGTAAAAATTGCAGTAAAAATTTACATTTTTGGTTTACATTGAAATTAAATTAGAAGGTTTAAATTTAAACATTTAATAAATCTGATCATGATTTTAGGTTTCTATATATATCAACACTAAAAAAGCTACAGAAATGACCAAAATATAGGAAACTTAACAAGCAGGAGAAAACGTTGACCACAGGGAAAAAAGAATATCAAATTATGATAGTAGAAGGAATATATACTTTCCTAATGGTTGAGCTATATATCTTACATGCCCAAAATCAAGTAAGAAAAGTCATTAGCCAATGTCTAACCAACTTTTAATGAGTGATTTTATGGCCAACATTTTAGTTCTCTTGTTTGTTTTAGTCTCCAAGACTAATACAAGGAGAAAGTTTGACTGTGATGTCCAGAAAAAAAGGAAAAAAAAAAGATATAAATGTATGTAAATGAGACACTGAATTTTATTCCTCTTCAATTCCTAGAAAGAATTATGAGTGCATTTTTATAGACTAGATTTCTTTTTTAAAGAGAATAAAACAAAAGACAGATCTAAGCAGATCAGAATAAAACAATGTAAGCAACATAGCACTTCATAATAAGACAATTGGATATTAACAGCAGCTATCATAATTTCTCTTTCTTTGAAAAAGCTGAGCTTAGCTTTACACACAATAATGTCAAACATAACAAAAGAGAATAAAACCACTCATGAGAATGAAAGTATTGCAAGGCATTCTGAACCAAATAACTGAAGATAAACAATGGCTACTATATTATCTCATTTTCCATAAAAAATTTGTTTATACTATCATACATATTAAAATCCAATAAGACACAACATGATAGAACCAATGGTAATAGAAAAACAAAAGCATGGTGGAACTTCAGAGCAAGATGATATTAAATCAACAATGGTTGCCATATTGTCTTTCCTTCAAAGTAACTACATATATTAAGATCAAACAAGACAGAATAAAACCATTCCAACCAATGAATGAAAACATAAAACTTCAAAGCAATATAATGGTGAACCATGGTTACCATAAAATCTTACGTACTATTACAATTTCTTACACTAGACTAGATTTTTGTAAAACATACTTCAGAAGCCCATTTTATACTCTATCACCATGATTTTTCGAAATCCATCTTATATATTCATGTTTCTTATAAAGTGATAGATTCTATTTCATTTGGATATAGTATATTAAAATTATATTACCAAAATATTTATGATATAGAACTGTTATATCTGAACAATTCAAACTAATGTAAAACTCTAGTAGAACAAAAAATTAACATTTGCTGTTAATATTTGAATGGGGGAGACAGAAAGGAAAATAATTCAGTATTTTTTTCTCTTTCTAATATGAAATCAGTGGTTTAATTCTTGCTGTAAATTTTAAGTTTAAGGTCATGATGAATCAAACATGCACCTAGCAAATATTAATATATTTTTCAATTTTAATAAGCTTGCATACATGCTGCTACAGCCCAAATTACCTATCTCTATCTCTTACTTAGTTTTGAGGAAGCAAAATATTAGGCTTAGTTTTAAAATACTATACTTGAACTTTCTATTTGGATCAATTTTATGCATTTAAAACACAAATACTATTTTCTCTAAACTTCTGATTATTACAAAAATACAGTATCAGTTCAAATTCCATACAGGATAACCAGAAATTGATTTTTGCTGAGTCACTCAGAAAGAAAATAAGTTTTATTTAAAAAGAAAGACTATCAAGGAGGACATTGATGAGCAGCTGCTCTGCACCTCCCCAACACCCCAGGAACTTCATACCAGAGGAACCCAGGTGCCTAGCCCAATCCCCTGCACCACAGGATGGGCAGCCAATGCAGAAAACATGCAGGACTCAGCAACAAGCTGATTCAGAGGACACAGGAAAATGTCAAGAGGAAGGAGCAGGATACAACCTCAGACCTCCAGTCCACCCAGAACAAGTCCAGAAGACATAAACACAAAAGAAATTAGAAGTTACACACCTGAAAATTCTGAAATGATAGAAACTGAAGTAAAGAGAAAACTTAGTGCTTTTGTTTAATTAATTTTGTATGCCTATATCTCACCCAGAACAAGTCCAGGAGACATATCATAGAAGAAATTAGAAGCAACACACCTGAAATTTCTGACATGGTGGCAACTGAAGTAAAGAAACAATTTAGTGCTTGTGCTGTTTGATTTTGCTTGGAACGGTAGTGTGAGCAGCTGTTCAGAGGATAACGATGTGCATTACAGTAACTATGGTTGATTTCCTACTATCTTGTTTTTGAAAACCAGTATTGTTCCCACTGTTTTGTTTTGTTTCATTATATTGTATTGTTTTAGTCTCTTTAAAATAAATTAAAAAAAAACAAGAGTGTGCCACTGTACTTAGCTTTGATGTTGCATTTCTGAAGAACATGTAGGCAGAATGTAACAAAACCCCAATATTTTTAATACTTCCTGACAGTATATAATCACAGTTTTAGGAATTAATTCCCATAAAGTAATCAGAAGTACATACAAAAAGGTGTGTACATATGCTTGCTATAGCATTCTGGATAAAAGAGAAAATGAAATAGCCTAAAGAAATTTTAAATATGGCTAGCGATGTAGTTCAGTGGCATAACCACCCACCTGGCAAGTACAAGGTCCTGAGCTTGATTCTCTGTACACACACACACACACACACACACACACAAACACAATTTCAAACAATAGGAAGTTGAGTAAATTTTGGTATAGTTACAGTGTTTCATGTAAGTACTGAAAAACATTTTAAGGACTAATTTATTTTTGTTTTGAGAAATGAATGTATTAAGTGAGAAAAGGCAGATATGATGGTGTATTGTTAATTTTCTTTTAAAAAAGAAAGAAGTTGCAGAATTTATGTGCATGAAGTACTAAGAATAAATACATTAAGTTATTAACATTGTTCAGCTGTGATTGGTGTTTACGCTTTTTTATGTTTTCTACAATGTACTTATCCTCTGATGTTAAAATATATATATATATATATAAAAGAAAGAAACCAAGAGTATTTTGAAAATAAGTTGCTGCCAGGTATAGTGGCACATATCTCTAATTCCAGCACTTGGGAGGCTGAAGCAGGAGGACTGCAGTAGTTCAAGACCAACCTGGGTTACATATTAAGCTTAGGCCAGCCTCAACTACATAGCGAGACCCTGTCTCAGTCAATCAATCAATTAATCAATCAATCAATTAATCAATCAACAAAATAAAAAGAAAGACTGAAAAGTACAATCCCATTGAGCTACTCAAAAAAACTAGTCCTTACTGCCATCATTAGCATGCTGACTACACTAAATAGAACCAAGTCCCAGGGCACCTTTTAATTAAAATGAAAACTATACTTAACAAAAAACTGAAACAACATTAGTGCAGCAGCAAACAGAAACACCCAGATTTGGAGGCAGATTTATTTAACACTGATGGTCACTGATTGAAATTATTTCTAAAATATCATGTCTGAACAGATAAGATAGCATTTTATAGAGTCTGTAAGAAGAAAGTACAGAGGCAAAGTGCTTGGCTATTTTTGACTTGTTCTTACAATATGCATCACAGTAACTAACCATTTCCAAGAGACAAATAGTAACAGGAACTGAAGTAAACTGAAGGTTACCTGGGCAATGAAAGGGGCTATTTTTTATTACATTAAGACAAAATAAACTCTAGCATTCAAAGTTGGTATCTAATTTCAACTTTAATAAAAGCTAGTGATAAAATAAACTTTCAGTCCAGCTTTAAAATAACAATTTGAAGAAAAATAAAAAGATAACATAAGGTTTGAAATAAATTGTTTAGCAAATGAAGTGCACAGATCAACTTTTGTTTCATGTTTTTTCAGTAAATTCCACATATACACTAATAAACAAGTGGGTGGATGGATGGATGAACAAACTGATAAATTATCAAAACCCTTAGACATTTTTAAAAATTCAACAAAAATAAAAGAAATTAATGATAATAAGCCTTACCTTCTGAACATCTGCATCATGTTTCTGTTGTAGCTTAAGTTTTTCTTCATGAAATTTTCCTTCCATCATTTTTATTTTCATGTCCAACTTCAAAGAAAAGTTTAATATATTGTTAATTTACTTCTTCCCTTGGCAAAAATAATCATTAAATTAAAATAATGCCCTATGTAAAAGAAAATATCATGTTCTACTCTTACTTTGTAGCTACAGGTTCTATCAATCACATTACATATACCAGTATGTTGACTGCATTTTTTTCAACTACTTCTGAACTAATTCTTTAAAAAAAAATTTCATTTAGTACACACAACAGATAATACACTAAATATAGATTAATCAGCAAGCCCCTACTTCCCTCCACTCCTAAAAAAAACCAATTTATAGCAAAATTCTGCTCTTATATTTAAGTCCAATGTTCCAGCCTTATTTTTCATTTTTATAGATCTCTTCCAATCTTTTTATCTTTGTTCACATCTACATATTCATTCAAACCACTCCTTAACTTCACCTACATATTGGAATATGACAATTTAATTATCTATAAAATGGTAAATTATTCATAACATGTATCTCTCTCCTCATTTTTCTTGTTCTCTCCCATGAAATCCTCGATCTCTACTCAGTCAAGGCAGTGATTTTTCCTATCTTCTCAAAACCAACACCACATGCAACAATATTCTAAGCAAAGCAAGCAAAATCAATGTTCATAGGAAATGGGTGCATTCTAGAATTTTAAGAAAAAAGGGGGACAACAGATTTTAGGAAGTGTAACACAATTATCTCATGTATAAGTGTATTTGGACACTTATTTCTTGCCAATTTAAAAGAATATACACAATGGAATCTGACAGACTTCATTTCTAACTCTAAATGTATCACATATTAACTATGGCAACCTTGGAAAAGTCACTACTTTGATACTCTTATTTTTTTTCTGGAAAACTTATGCTTACCTTGATGGGATTAGAAAAATTATATTCAATAAAATAATTTAAGTAACCATATTCACAGCACCATGTGGGGATAAAATAAGGTATGCAGAAATTATTAGTCTACAACATTCAGAAAAAAGTTCTTTTAAAATGTTAGAAATATACTATCAAAATATTTTCTTAAAAATTTTTGAAATGTACTTTATATTTTCACTTATTGTTTCAAATAAAAAAATGTATAAACTGAAAATAAACATGAATGACCAAATCAACATATCAAAACTAAGTACTAAAACTTTAAAAATGAAAAATGCATAACAGAGTCATAACTATTTTTATTACCAGTTATAAAAGAGGAGACATTTTGTAACTAAGTGAAAGCAAAAAATTCTAACTATTTCTCATCTCTTACCTGTAATCAGATGATGCCTCTTGCTCATATTTGCAGAAATAGTGATGGGTGATCTAACTCTAGAAAGACTTTCAATGGAAGCATTCTGGGGCCCATTAAACAAGAAAATAACCCCAAAAGCAATATAACACAGCTTGCCATATACATAATATATTATTCACTGACAGATCTCCCAATACTACCTTAGACTAAGGAACCTATCATAGCCTTAGCTTCTGAGGATCAACTGCACTACATGATTATCTGTCATAATCCATCCTATCACCTTCACCTGTCCATTCTCTTTCTCTCTGTCTCTCTGTCTCTCTGTCTCTCTTTCTCTCTCTCTCTTTTCCTTCGTCTTTCCCTCCCTCATATGAAGTAAGACAGAATGTCGCACACTTTAGGGAGAAATGTCAAGTCAATGACACAGTGGCCTAGACAAAGCAGATGAATCTAGTATATAGGGGAAAGTAAAGCAGAAACAGTAAAGATTAGAAACAATACAACATTTGAAATACGAAGGAAGCAATCTCAACCTCTAATGGCCTCAATGGCACGAAACCGATTTGAGTTCAAAAGATTTCCCAAAGTCTTTTTATTTATGGTGGCTTGACATATTCTGCTGTTTGGTATAACATCAAACTTAAAGAAAAACTCCAAGAATAGCTCAACAAAATTCTATACACATACCTTTTGCTCAGATATTTATCAGTTACATACACTTTGTCCTATGTGCTGTCATTTTATATCTATACCTATACCTACATATAAGTAGATCTGGAAAGAGAAAGACTTGCATGCTCTTATCTCAATCATTTATATGCCAGAAACATTTCGCCTCTTGATTCCTAAAATCTTCTGTGTATATTTCTTTAGAATAAGTATATTTTCATAACCATAGCAGAGTTATCGAAATCAATACATGTAATACTATCAATGAAAATAAAATAGTTGAGTTTTATAAATTGTCATAATAATGCCACCTATAACTATTTTTTTCTTGATCCAGAACCCAATGCACAATCTTTTGGTTCTCATAACAACTGTATCTCCTTTAATCTGGAACAGACTTTCTTTTTGTTTCTTCACTTGACATTTTTGAAGAATACATTTAATACATATTAAATGTCTCTCAATTTAGATTTATCTGATATTTCTTAATGATTACATTTGCTAAATTTTGACATGAAAGAGACTTTTTGTCAGAAGGTTGTTTGTCCTGGTATTTTCAATGTAAAGTTTAGATGCCTAGTTTAAAACAGTGAACATCAATTCTTGTGAAAGTAGTAGTTAAAATTAAGTTTTTCTACTGAATCTTTTAAAAACATTAAGAAAAGAATCTCTTCTCTAGAAACTCTAACTTTGATAACATAGAGTAGCTCTTCATTTCTGCCCTGTACTTTAGGACATAATTTATGAAAAACTATCAGGATTAGTATACACAAATATTCTGACTAATACAATAAATAAAACTAATATGACACAAGATGTAGATGTGCATATAGGTATACATACAGATATGTGTAGATGTATGAATCTCTATACCTGTTTTACATATATAAAACAGAGCAAAAATTATTTAGTTTAACTGAAGAGATTGAAATTAAACTACTTTAACACTTCTAATTTGTTTGACCTCCAAGTAATCACATCAAATATCCAAATATTTTTTCTTAGGGTAAAAATATATACTACAGTGGATCCCTGAGTTATGACTGGTCTCACCTATGAACAACTTGGGTTAAGACAGGAATTTTAGATTTAATTTACAACCCAAATGCTGACCACTTGTGTTGTTTTAAAGACTTTCAATGCCAGAAAAGCATATTAAGTGTATGTAAGTATTAGTCTGAGCCCAGAGACACATTTGGGAACATGATTTTGGTCAGTGCTTTATATAATTGCTACAATTAATGCCACTGAAATGGTCCCGAAAATGCTAGAAAAGAACCTAAGGAAGACAGGAAAGGTAAAGAAAGCAATCACGATCGAAAAGAAGGAAATTGTGAAGAAATATGAGAATGGCATTTATGTGACCAGTCTCGCTTAATATGTACAGCATGTCAACATCCACCATCTCGCCAATCTTACAGAGAAAAGATTTGTATACAAAACTTAGTGTTGCTAAAGGTGTTACTCCAATTAGGAAGTCATGATCAACAGTGTTAGATGAGGTTGAAAAGGCTATTATGAGTGTGGATAAACAAAAAGGAGGTAGTGGTTTATATACTGAGTCTATAAATTGTGGAAAAGATGAAGCTATAAATGCAGATAATCCATCAGTAAGTGAAAATCGTGAAACATTTTGCGCCAGTTAAGGGGAAGTTTCACAATTTTAGAGCAAGAACTGGGGTTCACAGCGTAACTAAACATAGTGAAGCAGCCAGCACTGATAAAAAGTGCTGCTGAAAATTAGATATACCACTTCAAAAGTTAATGCTTTTGTTCTCATCAAATTTTCAGTTATGATGAAACTAGCTTTTTCTGGAAGAAAATGCCCAGGAGAACATACATTACTCAGGAAGAGAATAAAATGCCAGACCACAAGTCTACAAAGGATAGGCTAAGCTTATTGCTATGTGTCAATGTGAGTGATGACCTCAAGACAAAGCCTCTCTTGGTTTATTACTCTGAGACCACTAAGTATACAGAAAACATAAAATCATGAAAAATAGGTTAGGGGCTATGTGGAGATCTAACACAAAATCCTAGATAACAACAGTATGTTTTCTTGAGTGGATCAGGGAGGCTCTCTGTCCTACGGTTAAGAAATCTAAAGGACAATGGTTTACCACTCAAGGCTCACCTCATTATGGATAACGTTCCTGCTCACCCATGATATTTGGAAGAAGGATTGGCTAAAGAATTCCCAGGGCTCTCAGTCAAGTTCTTCCTATCTGATACAACTCCTCTATTATAACCTATGGACCAGCAGGTTACAGTTAACTTTAAGAAACCATACATCAAGGAACTCTTCCTGAAGTGCTTCCAGATGGTCTCAGATACAGATTTAACTCATAAAGAGTTCTGGAAGGGACATTACAACATATTTTCCTGTATGGGGTTGAGAAATTCTGGGTCAATATCTAAGGAAAATGAGGTCTTCTTGCAAGAAAGTGTGGCCTAAAATTGTACAGGAGAGAGACTTTGAAGGCTGTATAGAGGAGCCTGTGCCTTCAACTGACTCTGTGGTGGCTAACAAACACTGTCACTACAGTAGAATCTACAGGCTTGCAGGTAGACAATGGTAATGGCAAGAAACTGGTGGAAGAACACTCAGAAGAACTGTCTACAGAGTCATGTCAGCAAGTTCTCGCTGAGCAACACAGAATGCAGCTGAGGAGATTTCTGAAGAGGAGGAGGAGTCTCAACAATCAGTACAACAAAGTTCTTCTGGAATACAGAAATTCTGAAAAAAATACACAAAGCTATCTACAAACAATTGTAGAGCAGATCACTCAAAGAAAAATCCAATCATTGCATTCACTTGCTTAATTACAATGTCATATCATACTACAGAATAGTGTCAAAGAAAAGACAGACACAGATAACCCTAGACCAGTTTTTAGTTCTGAAAAGATTGAGATCCAATTAGCCAGAAGCAGATCCTAATGGGCTACAGACTCTCCCAAGGAGAGAAAAGACACCAGAGAGCCAGATTCCTGATGTTTTTATGGAAGGGGATTCTGCTTCCAAATAACCTTCCATTTCATCCTCACTTCATGCAAGCCAAAGATGTCAACTTGAATGGTTAAACTGTTTCTGGTAAACTAGAAACATTTTATAACTTTTTGGTAAATATGCTAGGAAACCTATTGCTGTTTCTGGTAAATTATGTACATTATATAACCATTTTTTAATTATGAAAATGTTAGGTAAGGGGTGCTTTGGGAGGTCTGGAATGCATTATTGGTATTTCCATTATTTCTTATGGGAAACATAGTCTTGATTTACAACCAACTTGAGTTAGAACTAGTCCTCACGAACAAACTGAGTTTGTAAGTCAAGGGTCCACTGCATTTCAAATTTTTGAGTCTGGAAATCTCCATTAAATTATAATGAAGTAACTGGTACCAAACTTCCACTGTTAACAATAATTAAACGGATAAACTATTAGAAATAACTCTTCTCAGGTATCAGAGAACAGTCAGTATGTAATGTGATTATAATGAAGTGAGTCCCACCATAGTTCTCACTTTTCTGCTTTTTACAATAACAAGAGTCCAAGTAGACCTGAAGAACTGAGAAAGCAGAGGTCTAGGTTCAGAGCAGCTGGAATCTTAGTATGAGACATGACAGAGGTATAATCTGCTGAACAGAATCCTCTGATACTCCTGACCACAGGCAAATGGGCTGGAACATGCATGTAGTGAATCTATAACAAACCAGAGCTGCTACCACACAAAAAGAATAACATATAAACAAGATACCAAAGAGACTGTGTGGAGATACTTTCCTAACAACTTGTGACAGGTGAGCATCCAGATGAAATACCATAAAGGTCACACCTTAAGCAAACTTCAAATCTTACTAACAAAAGCTAAAAGCATGACAGTTTGTAGACTGTGTTCTGCCTACTAGAGTCCTTTCATAGTATATCTGGCTTTCCACAGACTTGGCTTAACAGAATAGATCTATATCGATAAGATAGAGTGACACTAAGGAATATAAACAGGTAAGCTCTTCTTAAAATGATAGATAAAAAAGTGAATGTTGCTGTGTGTGAAGGTGGATTCCTGTAATCCCAGCAATTTGGAAAACTGGGGTAGGAAGATTGCAAATTCAAGCTCAGCCTGAGGAACTTATCAACTTGGCAAGATCCTGTCCCTGTGTTAAAAATTAAAAAAGGGGATCTGATGTGAAGGTTGAGTTTAATCTCCAGGATCAAAGACACAAAAAAGTGAACACTATTTTATTCTATTACTAAAATCAACCATTATTGACCTTGTTCTCGCCTACCAGTCTTCTAATGTTAAAGTTTAATTTGGAACTAAAATATATTTCTAGGGTATTTTTCCAAATCAAAAATGTTTATGATGAGAATCAACTGGGTTCAGTGAAAAGAAGAAAACCTCGCCTCATTTGATCAAATCTACAGGCAGTATAATCAGATGATCCACTCACACAGTACTTGAATCACTCAAGGTAAGCAACCCACTTACAGAAAAAAGGAGAGAGGTATGATGAGATCAGGACTAATTTCATAGAACTGAGAGTATATACCAAGCAACCCTATGAAAAATCTGCTGGCTTATTTTTAATTCCTGAAATGTATACCTAAAACTTAAGAAAATGTATTTATATAGTCCATTGGGCCCCATTTCCTCTGAAGTATTTACTTCAAGAAGTAACTCAGGTTGGATATTACTATCAAATGAATAGGCATGATGAATATGCTCACTTATTTGATGTGAAAGTCTCCTTGGGCAAAAAGATATCTTACAGTAAAACTAGCTAAATTTTAGAAAAACTGCCAATATCATTAGTTTATTTTATGCAATATTAACAAACTTCAAACTCATTTTTTTAAAATAAACATTTCCAAATGTTGTATTAATCAGCTCTACTCAACATTACTCATATGGAGAAGCAGGAGTCTTATTTTCAGTGATATATTTAGTATCCAGGATATAGTTCATTGATGCAGCATTTGCCTGGTAAGTGCGAGTTCCTGTGTCCAATTCCCAGTACCGATAAATAAATAAATAAATAAATAAATAATCTATTTGCCTAGTCACACTTTTTTTTCTATGTTTTTGCATTCATCAAATTGCAAAAGTGATTTATAAAATAATCAGGACTTACTCAGATACCTAATTGTTACAATTAGTTTTTCTAAAGAATTTTGTTAGATACTAATCAGAGGACAATATCATGTTAGTAATTATAATATCTCAGCATCTCTTACTCTCAAAATAATTGATATTTCATAATGCTAAATATGACCTATTATCTTTACTTGTATCTTAGCACAAAAAAGTTCTTTCTGATGTTATCTTACCCCTGGGGATTAGAAATTTATGGAATTCTACTAAAAAGTAACTTTAATCACTTCAGAACTTAACACATTTAAAAGAAGTGATATTTAAACACTGCATGCTGTTATTTTCTTCTAATTTTTAGAATCTGTTCATGAATCATATACAAAATAATTTATATAAAGCACAAACATAAATACAAACTTAGGTTTTGTTTAAAGTCTCTGCATGCATTGGTGGGTTCTTCAGTTTTGTTTTTATATTTGAAGCTTTCACTCTCCTATTTCTTACTACATCAAGACCTGTACAGGATATTCCTATGGTTATGATCTTAATAAAGGGTAAAAATTTGTTAAAATACTCCTTCTTGTTAAAATTTTTTTCTAGATATCTCCCCAAAGCTTCACACACTTACAGGTGAGGCTTTGGAAGTAACTACATCGTGGGTATGTGATACTGGATTAGCCCATTGATTGGCTTAGCATAATCCTGGATGTGAACAATGGACTTACTGAAAAGGGAAGATCCACTCTAAGTGTGGGTAACACCAACCAATAGGCTTATATCCTCAATGAAATAAAAAGGGAAAGAAATAGGTAGGCTTGCTGCTTCCTGCCTGCCTGCATGAATTCTTCCTTATCTGTCATTCTGCCCTTCCTTGAGCTGACTAGAGACTAAAACTTCTACAAACTGTGAACCAAAATAAATCTTTCCTTCCTTAATTTGTGGGTATTAGATATTTTGTCCCAGCAATGAAAACAAAAAGTAACTAAGACACTCACTGCCTCATTAGCACCTTCTAGGATACTGGCAATGATCTAATACTTATGGGGTAGTATGTGCAATGATATTCCTTTATATAATTATTTGTTAAATTTTATGACATTGTATCTATCTAAATGATTCATTTCATAATAAATGTTTTAAAATACCAGTATTTTCATTTATTATATCAACTTTCTATAGAATTATTTAGTTTAGAATTAGTAAAAGTCTACATTTAACTAGTATAGTTGTAAGAAAAGAAACTTAATTGGCATTACATATAAGAAAGAAATAGCATCACTTGAGGCAGAAACATTCGATGTGGATGGAGGTGACATTCAAAGAAAATTTTCCATTTCATTTCACAAAAAAAAGTGCAACTGCTACCATCTATTCTTTGAAAATTGATGGTTATCCTGAAAATTGATCTCTTCTTGTTATGTTGCCTCTTTCATTTTCAGTGATAAGTTTTCCAATGCCTTAAACCAAGTCAGAAACTTTTTCTCAGATTAAAAAAAAAAACTGCCACATGACGCTTACTGTCACACAATTCTGCAATGTGGGCAACAGAGGAAATGTGTCAGCAATTACAAAGACAATTCTGAGTATATTTATGAATAATAGGCTAAAGTTAAAGGATCACTGTCACTGAACATTTTTCCCCAATATAACAGAAATAAATTGAAATAGTGAAAGATATCTTAAAATGTTTTATATGTATACTTTTAGTCATAAAAACAGTTATAATTATTTAATTCTAGCAAAAATAATACTGTAAATATTACTGTAATATTGCTGTAAATACTAAGGTATTTTCTGCATGTTTATGAATTTTAAATGGAAGGTATGTTTATAAAGTTTGAGTTCTAAACACTTAAGACTCTCTAAAACATCAACAGAATTAAATGCTTTATTAAATGCTTCAGTTGAATTCTGAAATCTCCATAATATTTCATATTACTCGATTGTTCCCACAACCACTCCATTTGTTTTTTTTTAAGATTAAAAAGACACACAAAAGAAAAACAAAAAGCAACACAGACAAACAAATAACAAGAAACCAAATACAATAACAGTATAGGTTTACAAAACTAGATGACAGGAATCTGACAATGGTTGTAATATTGTATATTGTTATCTTCAAGAGGATTGCTTAGAATAACAGATATAGACGTAACATTGATCTAAACATAAAAGCATTAACTGTTCTTTTCCAATAACTAATACAATTAGTAGTATAGTAATTTTAGCTATCTTGTATATTTAAATATATATACATATACACACACACACACAAATTTATGTTTTTTCCTTTCCTCTTCCTTCTTTCCTCCTTTCCCTTATTCCAATTACTTTTCCTTTTTGAACAGTCACTACTACTCCATTTGAGTGAGGGTATGGCCTTCACACTGAGCCAACTCATTTTTTATGTTTTTGTTTAGAGAGAGGCTAGTTTCACTAAGCTCAGCAAGCTGGGCTAGAACTCACAATACTTTTGGTTTGACTACCCAGAGTAAAAAGATTGCAGGCGTCTTAACATAAGTATTTAAACTCCCAAATTTTTATTTTGGTTAAGAATTGATTAACCTGAACTGCCATGACTACTTAAAGGAAAAAAATGTCTGAAATGGATCTGAGATTGAAATACAAAAAAATTTTAAAGCAAACTGAAATGTAAGATTATCTTTTTTTTTTTAATAATCTTGGAATAAGTAAGGGTTTACTAAGCATGATATAAAAACTATTGGCCACAGAAAATAAGTTGATAGATCCAACTACTTAAAAGAAAAATTCTATGTATTAAAAAATAGTGCATACATACAGCAAAAAGGACATAACTACAGAAAAATTTTTATTATAAAAATAATAGTTCTTCAACAAATAAATTCTTAAAATTCATTATGATGATCAATCAATGAAAATATGGAGAAGTATAAGAAAAGAAAGCTTACTGGCCCAGCCACATCCCTGCAGCTCATACCAGCTGCCTTCCATGGGAGAGGAGAGAGGCCCTGCCCCCCAGTGTCCCTGCCAGCACCAGTCTCATGCTCATGCTGCATGTCTTTTGAGAAACAACAGGAGCTCCAGCCAACCCCCAATACCAAGCCCTGTATGAAAGAAGAGAAAGAGCAGCCTAACTACAAAATCCTTGCTGGTTCTGCACCACGGTTCTCTTGAGCACAGGTTAGCAGAGGTTACAACCAAAAGCTGACCTGACTGAGGACAAAGACCAACACCCACACGGAGAGTTTCACTTCACAGAGTGGATGAGAGACATTCTTGAGCAAAAAGTCTGGAGAGAGTGAGAGTTACACAGAAATCTCTTGAGATGCCCTAAGGAGCTCAAGCTCAGGTTAGGAAGATCAAGAGTGCTGCATTCTGTGGTGGGAGGACAGGTTTGATAGGAGTGGCAATAGCGGGTACATTTGAAAGAGATAACATTGAGTCCAGTTCTCTGCTTTAGTTTTTGCACAGCCGCTTCCAGCGGAAAGTAAGTGTTCGGTTTTACTATATAGGCCATTTCCTCGGTTGCCTAAGAAGCCACACTTAAGTCCTAGGTCTCACTGCTCTGCTTACAGGTGGTTCATGATTGGCTCTTAGGGTTTTTCAGTAGATAGTTTATATTTGATACCACTGTTGTTGTTGATCTAACTGCTACAGCCAAGGTAACATATATGGTTCTGTCAACTGATTTCCTATGTATGCCAATATCTGTATTACCCAGGGGTAATAAATAATACTGTGGCTCATTCCTGAAGAAATAGGTACTAGGCCAAAGAAGCCACAAATGCTAAAACAGAAAACAAACAAAAAAACTGAAACATGAGAAAACAAGGTAACAAAGTGCCTCCTACTGACCAAAAACTACTGACCCAAAGCCAATCCAGAGGGTACTGAGGTATACAAAATCATAAGCCACACAGCAGAAATGTGTGAAAGGATATCAAAAAAGATAACAATAAAATTCTAGAAAACACCTGGCAAATTCAAAGAAGATATAACTGAACAGATAATGACCCAAATGAAACAAATGATCAATGAGTCTTAGAGAGGACACTAATAAACTGTGGAGCTAAAATACCAGATGCAAAATACAAACACCCACTGTAGAAAAGAATGAGAGTCTAAAAAAAAGTTCCGAACATAAATCTAGGAGACTGAAAATATAATTGAAAACATGGAAAGCAGAAGCAATCAATGAGAGGACAGAGTGTCAGAGCTAGAAGACCAGGCTATGGTTAGTGACCAATTAATGAAAGATATCTTAAAAACAAGAGACAATGAAAAACAGACCCCATAGCTATCAAATGACTCAAAGAATATTAATGAGTAATTGGAATTTATGAACAATCATAAGACAGCACAAAAAATATAAAATTACTAGCAGAAAGCTTTGCAGATGTAGAAAAAGAATTTGACATACAGATAAGTGTAGCATATAGAACCACAAATAAACATGATTTGAAAGATAAAGCACTTCATGCTGTATAATAATTAAAATACCAGAAATTCAACACAAGAACAAAATCTTAAAAACTGTTAGGAGAAAAATACAACTCATCTATAAATGAAATCATATCAGAATTACAACATGCTTCTCAACACAAAACTTAAAGAAAACAACTTCCAAACTGGACTCATATATCCTATAAATTATCTTTCAAAATTGATGCAGAAATATGATATTTATTATAAAGTGCACTTAAGAAAATTCATGATTGCCATCCCGGCTGCCCACATAGTCCGGAGGCTTTGAGCTCCACCCAGCTAGGTGCAAGGCCCCAACACCACAGTCTGGGAGTGCATCCCAGCTAGCTGCATGGGTCTTGGAGATTTTGAACTCTGCCCAGGCATGCACAAGGCCCAGCATCATACTTTGGGGGTGTGTCCCTGCTAGTTGCATGGAGGATCCAAGGTCTGCCCAGCCCAGCATCCCAGCACAATCCATTGGGAGAACCTCTGGCCAGCCTCATAAGTCATGGAGGTACCAAGCACTAACCAGCCCAGACCCCTAGAGCTGTCCATCAGGGAGTGACCAGCCTAGTCAATGAGTCCTGAAGATTTTGAACTCTGTCCATCACAGCACAAGGCTTCAAAGCACCATAGTTCAGGGGTATGCACCAGCTAGTCGCGTGGGTGTCAGAGGATTGAAGCTCTGCCCAGTATTCCAGTGCAATCCATCAAGGGAGTGCCTGGCCAGCTGCACAGGTCCTGAGGAAAATGACAAAATGAAAGAGGAACATGCTATCTCAGTCCTCCCGCCCACCAAGAACATACCCAGGAGACACTGAAATAGATGACATTGGAAATCACATTACTCAACTTTCTGAAATGATAGCAACTGAAGTAAATAAACAACTCCATGAAGCTACAGAGGAAATCAAACCAGAAATAATCTCCCAAGTAAAAACAGAAATGACAAACATTATGAAAGAAATGTTGAGTGTATCTAATGAAGATCTAGATAAAAAATAAAGGAACATAAAATGATGGAAATTTTGAATGAACAATATAAAACAGAACTGGAATGCATGAAACAGATTCAAAGGGATATTCAGAAATTAAAAATTTCATTGAAAGCTGGCCAAACCAATTGAACGAAGCTGAAGAGACTCTCAGAACTTGAAGACAGGATGGAACCTTATTATCACAAAAGTAAAGATCTCTTAAAATTAACAAGAAACTAGGAACAAGTCAACATCTGCAAGATGATACAAAGAGAAACAATATGGGATTGATGAAAAACCAGGAGTCAACACAAATTGCATAAGAAGACTGCCTATAGAAATACCAGAAAATTTTCCAAGCATGGAAAAAGATTCTAATACACAGGTAAGTGAAGCATGTTTAACTTCAAATAGCCGTAAACAAAATAAATCTTCACCCAGACATATAATAATTAGGAACCCAGAAATTCAGCAAAAGAATAGAATACTAAAAGCTGTCAGAGAACAGAAACAGATCATCTATGAAGGAAAACCTATCGGAATCATAGCAGACTTCTCAACACAAACTTTCAAGTCAAGAAAAAATTGGAGTGAAGTATTTTAAGACCTGAAAGAAAACAAATTCCAATCCAGATTGATGTATCCTGCAAAACTATTTTTAAAAACTAATGGAGAATTAAAATGTTTGCATGACAAAGAACAACTGAAGAAATTCATGACCACCAAACAAACACTATAAAGACTACTGAAAGATACTCTAGAAAGGAATGGAGTTGACTACAACTCCAAAAACAACAGCAGAAGGAAACAACTAAGCAGGTAAAAAATTAAACAGAAAAAGTAGAGAACCAACAACAGAAAGATAACATTACAAAGATAATGTGCATATCCAGTTATATCCATCAGTGCAAATGGTTTCAACTCACCAATAAAAAGAAATAAAGTGAGAGTAGATTAAGAAACAATATCCAACATTAAGCTGTATACAAGAAACACATTTAACTCAAAAAGAAATTCACAGACTGAAAGTCAAGGGATGGAAAACAATCTTCCATGTCACAAGAACCCAGAAAAAATCAGGTGTAGCCATTCTGTTTGCAGACAATGTAAACTTCAAACCAAGAATGATCAAAAGTTATAAAGAAGATCGTTATAACTATCTACTGATCAGGGGAAAACTTGAAGAGGAAGACATTACAATCACAAATACTTATGCACCAAATACAGGAGCACACAACTATGAAAGACAAATCTTAATAGACATGAAAAATCAAATGAGCAATAATACAATTATAATGGTGGAATGTAACACCCGTTGTCACAAAGAGACAGATCAAGCAAATGAAAAATCAGCAAAGAAATAACCAAACTGAATCAAACTTGTGAACAAATGGACCTAATAGATGTATATAGACTGTTCTATCCAACAGCATCAGAATACACATTTCTCTCAGCTGCACATGGGTCCTTCCATAAAATAGACCAAATACTAGCCCACAGAATATGCTTAAGTAAATGTAAAGGAACTGAAATAATCTCATGCATATTATCTTACCATAGCACAATAAAACTGGAAATTAATGGCAAAAAACCACACAAGAACCCATAAACACATGGAAATTAAATAACACTCTTCTAAACAGCCAGTGGTTCACATAAGAAATTAAAAGATATCTACTGTTGAACAAAAATGTAAATACAACTTACTAGAACTTTTGGGACACAATGAAAGCAGTCCTCAGAAGAAAATTTATAGTGGTAAATTACCACATCAGGAAAATGGAAAAACACAAATAAACAACCTAATGCTGCACCTCAAACTTATAGAAAAAAGAAGAGTAAGTCAAGCCCAAAGCCCAAAGGGAGAAAATTATAAAGATCAGAGAATAAATCAATGAAATTGAAACTAAGAAAAAAATACAAAGAATTTATCAACGACTTGGTTTTTTCAAAGAATAAATAAAGTTGATAAACCCCTAGCAGCCTTATCAAAAAGAGGAAACAAAAATTCAAATCCATGCATTAAGAAATGAAAAGAGTGAAATATTACAGAAAATGTGGAAATACATATCAATACCTACTTTGAAAACCTTTACTCTCATAGATTCGATAACACAGAAGAAATGAACAGATTCCTAGAAACATATGAACTACCAAAGCTGGATCAAGAAGATATAAAACTGCTGAACAATCCAATTTCAGTTAGTGAAATTGAAAATGTAATTAGAATCTTACCAACAAAGAAAATCCCAGGTCCTAATGGTATTCTACAAGAAATTTAGGGAAGACTTAATGCTGATACTCCTCAAACTCTTCAATGAAATTGAAAAGGAAGCAAGTCTCCCTAACTCATTCTGGAAGCAACTATTACCCTAACACCAAAACCAGAGAAAGACACAACCAAAGAAGAGAATTACAGGCCAATTTTCCTAATGAACATAGATGTAAAAATCCTCAATAAAATACTGGCAAACAGAATACAGCAAATCATCAAGAAGATTATATACCATGATCAAGTGAGATTCATCCCAGGAATGAAGGGATGGTTCAACATACACAAATCAATAAACATAATACACCATATCAACAGAGCCAAAGACAAGAATCACATGATCATCTCAATAGATGCAGAAAAATCTTTTGTCAAAATCTAACACTCATTCATTGATAAAAAAAAAACCCACTTTTATTCTTTGTCTGATTGGCTATCATTTTCCTGTCTGGTTGGATGCTGTCTTGTTTTGTTTTATACCCTGTGGCAATTTTTGTATTGGGGTTTTGTTTTTTTTCTCTATCCTCTCTTCTTCTGATTTCCTTTTTCTTTCTTCTTTTCTTTTTTGCTCTCTTTATTCTTTCTTTTTTCACTATTTAGGTTCCTGATTTTTCTTTTTTTATTCAATTTATCTTCTTTATCTCTGTCCTCAACTACTTCTTAAGTTTAAACTTTCAAATGATTAATTACTGTCTATGCCCTTTCTGATTATTACTTTTCATTCTATTTCAATTTTTCCTTCCAGTTTCCCAAAACTCAGGTGTGATCATCCTTTAACCTCCAGCCTTGACTCTACTATATCTGACCTCATTCATTACTTTAGTACCCCACAAATCTTAAACACCACCCTCTGAACCCTTCCAGAAGGGTTAAATCACTCTAGTAAGGAGAAAAATGACCACATACAAGTGCACAGCATATGTTTGATTTTGTTATATAACCTTAGAGTTTGCTCCTGTGTACAGAGATAGCAGGTTAATGGTTACCATAAACTATATAGTTAAGCTATACTTGGAACTATTGTTATTACTAACTCTACTACTTTAGCCAGGATTTCATATATGCTGTAAGCAGTTTTTCTCACCTGTATGATAGCACTATGATCATATGAGGTCATAATTATCACCACAACCCAATTCAAAAAGACTGGAAGCTGACCCAAATAATAATTTTGCATCCTTTACAAATTGGGAAAGTAGGTTCTTGGAATAGCTATAAAGAACCACCTTCATCTAGACCAAATCCCTGAAGAACAGATTATCTCCTGGGGAAACCTGGATACTAGTGATAAAGCTATATATCACAAGAAATCAGCAAATATCAACATTAAAAAATGAAATTTAAAAAAAGAAAGAAAATGATAAGATGCAGAAGCAAAATGGAACCCTGACTCCCATCCCACCAAGAACAAACCCAGAACTCAATAAGATAGATGAAACAGGAAGTCAAACACTGGAACTTTCTGAAATGGTAGCAATAGACGTGAAAAAAAAAAGTGGAAAAGGCTAAAAAATAATCTCTCAGGTACAAAAAGAAATGATGCTTAAAATAAAATATATTAGAGAAGACACAGGTAACCTTAGAAAATTGATAGAGGGCTGCTGGGAAGATGGTGGATTGATAAGTAGCACGGTAAAAAGCCTCTCTGAGAGAAACAGCACAGATGCTAGAGTTTAACGCCATGGAGAAGACCAGATGAAAGGACAGGGATGCTCACGACCCAGGAAAAAACTAAGGAAAAAAACAAAAGAAAAAAAAAAGAAAAATGTGGACAGAAGGCTCGAGCCAGACGCACTCTCACCGAGCTTGTCCCACAGTGTGCTCAGCACTGCTTGAGTCCAACAACTCGCAGAGTGGTAAAGTTGGGGGTTGGCAAGCCTGAGGACCTCAGCAGGGTGATGCACCACAACAAAAAATGGAGCTGGCATGGAGAACTGCACTGGCCCACAGTGAGTGCTTGGAATTTGGTGCTCCTGTGGGAGGGGGTGACTGGCAGGACAACATTTTGGAATTGGGCAGGATGGGCCTGAACCTGAAACTGAAGTAGCCTCACTTGGCTGCTCCTGGCACAGAACAGATTGACGGGAACTGCTTGGTCTGCGTCCCACACAGGGGCAGGAAGCCAATAGCCAGGGAAGAAGATGCCCCTGAAGCTATCCTGAACCAGTTCCATCTGCATGACACACACTAAAGTGGTGAAGACCCCTGGTGGTTGACTGGCTCAGAGGGGAAGGGCCAGCCTGCACAGCCCCTGCTTGTACCCCAGTGATAAACAGCAGACAAAAGAGGGCAGCAATCCCTAGTCAGCATGCTTAAGAGTAATCGTAACCAATACAGAAAAGGCCTGAGACTTCCACTATACACTTGTCTGGAAGAAACCAGAGACATGACAAGAGAAAGAAACAAAAGAAAGTCTCCAGCCTCCAACCCAAATAATATTGGTTCAGGAGAGGTAAACACAGAAGAGATCGAGGGCAGCAAACCTGCAGTATCAAAAGCAGCATCTGCTGACATAAAGAAATACCTTTGTGATGTTATAGAAGAACTCAAAACAAAAATAGTAGCACAAGTAAAGTAAAATATAAGAAGATTAATAAAAGAAATGCTAAGCACCTCTCAAGACACAGATGGAAGAATGGAGGAGCACAGAAAAAGGAGGGAAACCTTGGATGAAGAATATAAAAAAAATCTAGAATACATGAAAGAGATTCAAAGAGATTACCAGGAAATTAAAAACTCCATTGAAAACTGGCAAAACTGCTTGAAAGAAACTAAAGATAGACTATCAAACCTTAAAGACAGGTTTGCAACATGTCACATGCGGAAAAAAAAGATCTCCTAAAAATAACAAGGAACCAGGAAGTAACAATACAAAGGCTAGAAGACAACAAAAGGATCTATAACTTAAGAAAAAAAAATATTAGTGAAGCAGAGGTAAACACAGATGAAATACAAAGGCTATTCACAGAAATAATTAAGGAAAACTTCCCAAACATAAGAAAAGGAAATTATATTCAGATAAATGAGCCATATAGAACTCCAGCCAGCTACAAACAAAACAGATCTACACCCAGACATGTAATAATCAAGATCCCAGAAATTCAACACAAGAATAGAATATTAAAAGCTGTCAGAAAAAAGAAACAGATCACCTATAAAGGAAAACCCATCAAAATCATGACAGACTTCTCGACATAAACCATCAAATCAAGAAGAGCTTGGAGCAAAGTATTCCAAACCCTGAAAGAAAATAACCTCCAACCCAGATGAAATAAAGAAAGAAATTAAACAATATGTGCAACTAGACGAGAGTGCAGATACAAAATACCAGAACTTATGCAACACATTGAAAGTAGTACAAAGAGGGAAATTTATAGTGGTGAATTCTCACATCAGAAAAACAGAACAAGTACAATAAACAATATAATGTGACACCTGAAGTTTCTAGAAAAAGAAGAGCAAAACAAACCCAAAGCCCACACAAGGGAGGAAATTATAAATATCAGAGAAGAAATTAAAATAATGGAGAGCAACAAAGGAATACAAAGAATCAATGAATTGAAGAGTTGGCTCTTTGAAAGAATAAATAAAATTGATAAACCTTTAGCCAACCTTATCAAAAAAGGAAAGAAAAAACTCAAAATCATGCATAGCAGAATGAATAGGGTGAAATCACTATAGATCCTGTGAAAATTCAGAAGATTATCAATACCTACTTCAAAAATATTTACTCTCATAGGATGGAAAACACAGAAGAAATGGACAGATTTCTAGATACATACACATTGCCAAAGCTGAATTAAGGAAATATAAAAATTCTGAATAACACCAATACCAGTTAATGACATTAAAAATGTAATTAAAAACTTACCAACAAAGAAAAGCCCAGGTCCTGATGAATTCACTGCTGAATTCTACAAGAAATTTAGAGAACATTTAATGCCAATTAAATACTCCTCAAACTCTTTAAGGAAATTGAAAGGAAAGCAATAGTCCCTAACTCATTCCTGAGGCAAGTATTACCCAGATACTAAATTACAGAAAGATCCAACCAGAAAAGAAAACCATAGCCCAATCTCCCTAATGAACACAGATACAAAAACTCTCAATAGGAAACTGCAAATCATAAACAAGATTATATACCATGACCAAGTAGAATTCATCCCAGGGATGCAGATATGGTTCAACACACACAAATCAATGAATGTAATACATCATATCAACGGAGCCACAAACAAAAAAAAAATCACATGAATATCTCAATTGATGATGAAAAGGCTTCTGATATAGTCCAGTACTAATTCATGAAATATACAGAAAATCAGAATAGATGGTCTTTACCTCAATCCGATAAAAGCCATCTATGGCCAACCAACAGCCAACGTACTAAATGGACAGGCTGGCCCCTGGAGAGCCAACCTTCAGTTTTGCTTTCATGAACTCAAGCTCAAAGCCCATAATCATGGAGCCAATCAATGACAGATCATTGGAACCAGGATACAGGGTTAAACTCTAGACAAAGGTACCACATCCCTGCTCACTCAGCACCAGCCAAATACACCTAAAAACTTCAGGAGCAAGTCCATCTAGGAACCATGCCAGACAATCTGTCCAGAGTCACTGGATGGACGTACTGGTGAATAGCTTTTGCAGACAAAGCCAGTCTCCAGAGACTTTATTGACTGCATCCTTCTTTTAAATGCATAAATATGAATTTAAGACAAAAAATGGGAAAAATGTGATAAAATGACAGAAAAAAACCATAATTTTCCCATAGCTGATTCTAAGAAATAGAAATACGTGAACTTTCCTAAAACGAATTCCAACACTTTAAATAAATTTTTAAAAATGTCAATAAATTGCAGATAACTAATTCCATGTAATCAGGAAAATAGTTATCAAAATGAAAAATTTAACAGAGTGAAACTTTTTATAAAAATATCAATATTCTAGAGCTGAAAATACAATAAATAAAATTTTAAAATGTAAAAAGTAATAGAAAACATCACAAGCAGACTTTATTAAAGAGAAAAATCTCTCAAAGATAGCTTATTTGAAAATTATACAATTAGGAAAAAATATAAAGGAATGAATAAAGCTTACAGAATTTAAAAGGTAGCATCAAAAATAAATATTCATTTATAATATCTAATAAAGGAGAAAAGAGACAGACAAATAGAAATCTTTTTTTAAAAATAATAGTAAAATTGTAAAGCCATACATACATACACACACAGTAAATGTAAGTCTCCAATCAAAGTCAGTCTAAACAAGACTACACCAAAACATACATTGTCAGAAAGCAAAGAGAAATGATTCATATTATAACAGAACTGTCAAATATCAAAGACTAAAAAAAGTCATAAGACAGTTGGGTGTGGTGGCACATGCCTGTAATCCCACCAGTGGAAAGGCTAACGCAGGAGGACTGCCACAAGTTTGAAACCAGCCTAGGCTACATGGTGAATTCATGGTCAGCCAGAACTACACACACACACACACACACACACACACACACACACACACACAAGAAAACAAGAAAATCATATACCAGAGAGTTCTCATGAAACCAGCCTTCCCTTTCACAACAAAATACATTTCAGCCCAGGAAGAAGTAGGGTGATACATTACTGTTAATCTATTATTATTTTATGAATTTTCACTGTATGTTTTTAAAAATGTAAAAGTATACAATCTGAAACAATAAAGAAAAAATAAAATTCAAGTTACAAAAATATGGGAAAAAAAGAAAGTAAAAAAAAGTATCTTCTCAGACAAATAAAAGCTAACGAAGTTTACCACCACCAAATCAGTCCTACAAGACATGCTAAAGGAAATTCACCAAGCTGAAAGAAAAGGACACTTATGCATAACATAAACCCATATGAAAGATAAAATTTGCTGGTAAAAGTAAGTACACCATCAAATTCTGAATATTCTAATACCACAGTGGAAGCATAGAAACCATTTATATCTTTAGCAAAAAAAAAAAAAGCTAAAACACAAATCTATTAAAATAATAACAGCTGCAATCATTTCTTAAGAGATATACAACACAAAAATACATAAATTATAACAAAACAAAATGAAAATGAGTGGAGTAAAGTGTAGTTTTTGCAGGTGATCTGAGATAAATTGTTGTATTATTCAGCTTCACATTACTACAACAAAACTTGAGATAATTAACTCATAAAGAGAAAAGGTTTATTTAGCACCATCATTTTGGAGAATCCAATCTAAGACTAGGTAGCCTCATGTTTTGGGGCCTCTACTAAGAGCACAAGATAAGACATGGTAGGGCATACATATTAGAGCAGAGTCCACCCTAGGAGTTAGGAAACAGAGAAGGAGGTGACAGGCTGGGAACTCAGTCTCCTTCAGGGGCATGCTTCCACTGACCTACTTACCCCTAGGCTCCACCTCAAAACAGTTATAGCACTTCCCAATAGTACCAAACTGGCAACTAAGTCTTTCACACATAGGTCTTCAGGGTACACTACCCATATTCAAACCTTAACAGTTGTTAACAGTTTAATTATCTTGTTTAAAATATAAGATATTATAAAGTGGAAAACACAAAGCAAAAGCCTATAAGAAATTGTAAGAAGAAATTATAGTATACCACCAGAAATATCACCTAATCACAAAAAAACACAGCAAAAATGAAGAAAGGAACAAAAGGGTACATAAAACAATGAGGAAACAGTAAACAGAATGGCAGCAGTTATTATCTATCCCATAACTACCTTTAATGTAAATAGATTTAATTCCCTAATCAAAACATACCATTGTTGAATGAATAAAACCAAACTAAAATCCAACTATATGCTGCCTACAAGAGACTCACTTTATGTATAAAGATATACAGAGACTAAAAAGGAAGGATTGAAAACAGTTATTCTAGGCAAATGGAAATGAAAAAGAGAAGGGAAGTTATATCAGATAAACAGACTTTAAATAAAAACTGTAACGATAAAGACAGTCATTATATAGTGGTATAGGCTCAATTCATCAAGAAGATGTATCACTCGAAATGGTATATAAGTACCCAACATAGGAGGACTTAATATAAAGAAAATGTTAGTAAATATGAAGAAGAGCTAAAGTATAATACAATGACAGTAGGAAACTTTAATATGCCATGTTTAGCAATGGCCCAATCATCCAGACACAATTAGGAAAATGTCATATTTGAACTATACGTTCAACCAAATGGCTCTGAAAGATATATAAGGGACATTCCATCCAACACCAGCAGAATATTACATTTTCCTCTACACAGGATATTCTCCTGTATGCACAGATCATGTATGTTAGGCCACAAAGCAAGTCCTCACCAATTTAAGATTAAAATAATGCCAGTATCTTTTGTGACCACAATAGTATGAAACTAGAAATCAGTAACAGAAGGAATTTGAGAAAACTAAAACATAAATGAAAATTAAACAACATGGATAGTGGTTGTTGAGGACAAAAAGAATTTAAAATTCAAAAATAAGGATGGAAATACAAGCCCTATAGGAGGCAGGAAAAGCAGCTCTAAGATGGAAATTTATATCACTAAATGCTTATATGCTAATAAGAAACAAAAATGTCAGGTAATCAACTTACTATTAAAGTTAGTAAAATAAAACTCAAAGTTAGTAGAAGACAGAAAATTATAAAGGTCAGGAAAAAATAAGAGGTGAGAAAAATATCAATGACACATACAAATTGTGTAAAAGATACACAATAACAAAAAAAGAAAGCTCAACAAAATTAGAAATGAGAGATACTGAAACTACACTGCAGAAACACTATAATCATAAAAGACTACCGGGAAAAATTATTCACCAGTAGACAGGCTAGCCTGGAAGAAATGGATAAATTCCTAAATACATACAATCTATCAAAACTGAATCTTAAAAGGAAATTCAACAAATAACAAGAGAGAAAAATTAACAAAAAATTTTTCATGAAGAAAAGCTCACAATCTGATGGCTTCACTGGTGACAATCCTACTGAACTAATCTCAAAACATACTAAACAGTTAAATGTAAGATTTGAAACTATAAAACTGCTAAAAGAGGACATAGGGAAAAGCTTCATTATATTGGTGAACAAGAAATTTTTAGATTTGACCCCCTAAGTGCAGGTAAGAAAATTAAAAATAGACAAGTTGAATTATATTCAACTGAAAAACTTGTACAAATGAAGCATATAGGGTTCCAGCCACTGGCGAAACTGGAAGGCAAACAGATTAAGTCTAAGAGTTTGAGACCAGTCTGGGTAACACAGTAAGGCCCATCTTAATCAATCAGTCAGTCAACAAGTAAAGAAACAAATCAAGCTTCTGCTCAGGAAAGAAGGCCGTAAAGAGAATAACTATGCAATGGGAGAAAATCTTTGCAAGACAAGTATTGATAATGGCCTGATAGCTAAAATAGATAAGCAATTGAAACAATTCTATGGAAGGAAAATAATACAATTACAAAATGTACTAAATAGAAAATTCTCTTTTAAAAAATATATTAATAACTACCATTTTAAGCTGATCATCAGATCTGAAATTCAGGACATAGTCTCTCATATACCTCCTAAGTGTAGTCAGAGCCAGCACACTCAAGGTGGGAGATGGGGATTAAAAAACATTCACACGCTGTCTAATGTGCACCACGACTTTATATCAACTCCTTTCTAACATGCATCTTTATTCTATCTAGAACCTGAAAATTCCTATTATACAAATTATTAAAACTGTCTTAATAATCCGGTACATCAGCAATAGCTCAACCCTACCTCCTTCTCATGCATTCGAGACAGAAAATGATCATCATGAAGACTGCTGGATTTTCTCAAGCTGAACTTGGGAGTCATCTGTAGGATAAATAAGTATTTATTTAATATGTTTTCAGGTCAGATTCATCCTCAGGCCCAAAATACACTTCTAAAATGGATGAAACCCACACCAAAACACTATTAACATTGGAAGGAAATACTTCATTCACTTCCAAATGACAGGATTAAAACTATTATGTTCCATAGCATGAACTCATATTATTTTCTGTAAAAAGTTAATGCTTACTTTGAGTAAAAAAAAACTTGTCCCTAGAAAAATTTCAATGGAATTCTTACCTACCAGAGAAAATGGGATAGGCTTCTGTCTCAGGTACCGGGGATTTTCTATCTAAAAATTGAAAAATAAAGCAAGGACTTACTAATTTTTAAGTTTTAATTCTTTGACAAAATACATTAGCCATAATATTACACACATAAAATGTAGATGTATATATGAATAATATATTGTTATATTTATTAGAATTGCTGATATTAAAAATTTAATATATATAGTATTAATAGTATATTATATATAGTAAGCTGCTACATGAAAACATTTTCTGTATGTCTTAATATTCAGTTCATTTTTACAATAAGTAGTATATAATGCATTTTAACATCCTTCTAATAAACAGAAAACATAAACTCTTTTGTATATATAAATGCACTGTTATTACCATCCTTCCACTGCCTAACTGCAGCCTTATTTTTCCATTACTCATTATTTCACATTTCATACTTTTAAAATGCTTTAGATGATTTATAATTACTAGAACATAATGGGTTCTCCTATGCCTGTCTTATAAGTTTCTTTCTCCATTCCTCCAAACGCTATAATCACACACCTATTCATTCTTCAACTTTCAGTGTAATGACTACACTCCAGGACATATGTGGTTCTTGAATCCTTTGACACATCTCCATAACAGCAATGCAAAGACAAAATTCCTTTGAAGACTCCCTCTACGTCTAACTTTGCAGCTTCCTTCCCCCAACATTTCCTACATTCCAAAGACACTGGACAACCTGTTTTACCTTGAAAGCATATCCTCTGCCCTATATCTGAATCTTTGGAAACTATGAAACCTTTCCCTTAACTTCTTCTCAAGAGCACTAATGAAGAATGAACTTGCCCTCGAAACTTAGCACCTACTACTGGCACAGTACGTTGGATGCTCACCTTTTTCTCTGATTCAACATTCACCTTCTCTAAAAGTGTTTGGATTCTGAAAATGAAATCATGACTACCCTGTTTATCACTTTATCCTAAGATCCACTACCAAGCCTAAAGTTATTCATTAGGGAAAAAGGAAGAGTAAAAAAAAATGGGACAGAGCAAGGAAAAGAGGAAGAAAAGGAACAAACTAGGTCTGTCTCTACCTATTTACCCCTCCTAAACTATCCTATGTTGACTGGCTCACCCTTCTTACACAATGCTTTAAGTGATTGTCTGTTTTCACATTTGTTTATAGAATGATTACAAGGATGATCTGCTTTCAAAATGAACACAAGGATGATGCTGTCTTAATTTTTGTATTCCTGTACATAGCACAACATCTAATACACAGTAGCCTTTCAATGAAATAATTAAATCAATAATCATACTTCTAATCTATTAGTTCATCAAAAGAACAGTTTGTGCTTTCATCGTTCGATCACGTTTTCATGCCCATATCTAGTAATCTAAGCAACTACTTTGAAAATAACAATACACAACCATTGTTAATCTTCTATTATGCTAATTTGAAATTTTGTAACATTATTTTTAGTCTTTTTGCTTTTGTTTCAAAATAAAAAGAGCTCTATAACAAACTAGCTACACTGATTACTATCCCAAGTATTTCCTTCACAGATAGTAGAAAAAAATTACCACAAGAGGTCTAATTATTTTATATCATAAACTTAAAATTTACAACATGAATAATCACACAGCTTACATGAACACTAACACAACTTAGACCAAGGGCAGTGGCTCTCACTCTGGAGTATATCATTTGTCTCAAGTAAAAAAAATTTTCAAATATGTATGATTGGGCTCTGTTCCTTCAAAGTCTCAATTTATTTCCAAAATGCTCCCCAAACAATTATGTTAAATAATTACAGACAATGAACAACCCAAACTCAATTTGAAAGTAAAAGTAAAAATGAGTAAAAAATTAAAGATACAGAGTAAATAAAGTTAAAATAGAATTTAATCAAGTAAAATAGAAAAAGGTCTCCACAGAAACAGATACGATCTCATGAGTAAGTATAATTTTAGCACCTAAAATTAGGAGAAATCCCAAAGTAATTTTCTTTGACCTGAAGGCTAGACCCCACAGGACAAACAGCAATTGTCTGAATTTATATTTCTCTTCTCATCCTCCAAAGACCTAGAGAACAACTAAGAAACCAAATACAAATGCAGCTTACCCATGCCTGTAGCTTACTGAGAAAGAGAATACAAATTCCTAGAACATGTAAATGGCCAAAACATCTTAAATTAACTAAACAAGATCTTGAGCCAAATTAGAGTGAAAGTATGGTGGAAAGGAAGTATCTTCCTAGGCTTGTAGAACATACATATCATCAAAATCTGAGATATGAAATAAGAGTGGCCTATCTTATGCAATTTGCACATGCATGCGCATGCGCACACACACACGCACTCATGATCCTAAGAGACCAGAGTGACAGAAATCAAGAACAGAGGACCTTAGAAAAAAAGCGAAAAAGAAAAAAAAAAGGAGCTTAGGAAGAAATTACTTCCAAGATAGAAAGGCATTTTATTGTCCCTGAGAAAGAGAAAGATAAAAGTAGTTGAAGATAAGCTTCTACAGAATCAAAAATCAAAACATATGCCACAATGACAACCATAAAAGGCCCCATTCATTAAAGAAACAACTTCAAAATGGAAGAAAAGGACATTCCAGAACTAAAAATAAGTAAGCTAATGAAACTACCATCTCTTATATAAGAATCTGGTGATTGTCTGCTTAAAAAACTAACATAAATAATCACGAAGAGAAAAGCCCAATATCCGTAACAATATGAATAAAAAATCAAATTAAATGTTCTGACAAAGGAAATACTTTTTAAAAATCCACAAAAAAGAAAAAAGAACAACACATTCCTCTTGATACCCAAGTATCCATGACTCTCCTACATGAAGTTGTCTGTACAGTAATTTACTGTAGGCCACTCTCCTATAGTGTTTCACATTATTTTTGTTCCACAACTACTATAATGTTCAACTACAAGTTTGAAATAACTTCAGAGATAAAGAATAATAGGATCAGCATAAAATAAGAATAAAAAGGCATTAAACAGAAGCCAATAACACTCAAGAAAAAAAGACAAAAACTACCTAAGAAATTTAGAGTTATATAAGAAAAAATGATAAATGAAATAACAGCAAGAGATACACAAGATAGGAACTAAAATTAAAACTAAAAAACAAGATTAAAAGTATGTATTTCAAAAAATCAGAGAGGAATTGGTTTTTAAAAAACAGAACATGATTCCAATAAACGTTCAATCAGATTCACTAAAGAAGAAAATAAATTGAACACAAATAGATATTTAAACATTAAGAAAACATCTGTAAAATAACTCTTGAATCACCATATTGAATATTTTCATTCTTTACTTTAGAAAACTGACCCAGAACCACCCATCAACTCTGAAACATAAAATATTAAGAACAAAATTCACTGTGATTCATTGAATATGTTTCAGAGTACAATAGAGTGAAAATCAAAACATTAAACTTTACAGGTAAATTTTTAAAGTTTCTCTGGAGCCCAGTCAAGAACACTAAGACATTTACAAGTAAAACAAAAACAACAACAAAAGACTTCTGAATTGTTATATACATTATGCAGTGGAAGATAACAGAACAATACATTTTTAAAACTCAGAGAAAGAAAATGTGAACTAAATATTTTATATCTCATCTAGATTTCTTTCAAGCAAAACCATAAAACACCATTTCAAATATGCAAGAACTCAGAAATACATCATAAAACTAATGAAACTACATGGCTGCCCCAGGGCAAGAACCATCATGAGATCTGCGCCATGTTGGAACTTAGGGCACTCAGAAACCAAGCAACCAGCTTGCCTCCCTGGTAAGCAGCTGCGAGCCTACCTGCGCGTGGACTGAGATTCAAACATTCATACCCCCCTTATCAAGTGGGAGCCAGAGATCTGAGCATCTCTTGCAAGGTTCACTATATGCAATATAGCAAATAAGTGGGATTTCCTTCTACCATCTCTTTGAAAGCAAATATTTTTATCACTGTTTTGCTTTGCCTGATTAATGATATTGCTCTATTCAATATTCTGTTTTGATAAGTTCTATAGTGTTCTGTATTTCCTTTGATTTTGCTATACCTGATTGAAAGAACAACTATTATGAAGAAAACGAGATATATTATGGTACCTATTACTGTTATCCTTGTAACCTGCTGTGAATTTCTATACCAATTTACTACACTGTCTCAATTGGCTTTGTTCCGTCTTGTTCTGTGGTATTTTACTACTTTAAAAATAAAAAATAAATAAATAAACTAATGAAACTAAGTGAATAAAATCAACTAAAAAACACAAGAAAGAAACTGAAGGGTACAGATGATCTTTGAAGTACAATGCAACTCTATCCAGATAAGAAATACTGGAAAATATAAGCCAAAAATTCATTGAACATACCTAACAAAACAAGCCTCACAGTTTAGTAATACTCTAAAGCACAACATACCAGACTCTGGTTTGCTGCCACATCCAGTATTACTAGAGAATATTATTAGTTTGAGAAAAGACAAAACTCAATACACAGTTTCTATAGCAAACACACTACCTCATAAGTAAAATATTGTTAAGTCGGGGACCCTCTGCATATGAAATATTGATTTGTGAAATATTTAGGATTAAAAATTATTTTAAAAATAAAAGTGTACTGATAAAGAAACACTACTTTTCTTTTCTGAAATTCCATATCATTTCCATCCTTTTTTTCTGTTTTGTTTTTTAAAACAAAAATATAAATGAAAAACAAGATCATTGCCTCACAACATACATATTAAATCCCAATGAATTAAACACTTACTATTTAAAGAAATACAATTTAGAAAGAAAATGTAAAAAAAAGACCTTATGATTCAGTGTAGAGATTTCTTAAACAAGAAATAAAAAGCATAAACATGAAAGAAATCAATAAATCTAACCACTTTCAGTGGAAACTTTCCAAAAAAGATACAAAGAAAGTAACAAGGCAAGGTTCAAACTGGTGAGATGTCTGCACAAATGATTCTCTAAAATATGTAGACTGTCTTTAAAACTGAAGGGGAAAAAAGACAAACATACCTCTAGAAACAATGGGGGGTACCTGAAGTACATTTGATGAATAATGAGTTCTGAATGGCTAATAAACACATGAAAAATACTTAAACCATTCAGAAATATGAAAAATTTAAAGGAGTTCCTCATGCAAGTAAGTTGACATACATGAGATGAGGGGCATCCCATGGGGATGGGAGCAAACAAACCCACATTGGAAAAGTAGCATCCTGTGTGGCAAGGAAGCAAGCATCCACCAACGCCAAGACAGCTCTGCACTGTGCTTCCCCATAGCACACAGCAATAGGGACAAGGACTGAGGAACCAAACTGATCCTCAACCAGGACAACATCCTGGAAGAGAAAAGAGCAAACAGACTCAAAAACTTCAGACTTAGAGCCCCCTACAACACCTGCCCTTTGGCCTGCATCCAGCAGAGAACAGAAAGCCACTTCTGTCCTCTACTCACCAACAGGAGCAAGGACACATTAACCATAGTCTGGGGGCCACTGGTGCAGGGAGGGCACCTGGCCATCCCATAGACCCTAAAGACAGGTGGAGAAAATCACGACAGGCTGGATCCCAAGACTGCAGATCTTGCGAAGAAACTGCTCATTCACAAACACAGGAATTTTTTCTTTGATTTAATCTCTCTTTGACTTTTCCACTTTATATTATTTTTACCTTTCCTCTACTTGGGTTTTTGCAGGGTTAGGGTTTTTCTCCCTCTTGTGCCTCTTAGTTTTTCTCTCTTTTTTTCTTTTTCCCATTCAATTTTTTTCTCTTCTTATCCTTCATTTCTCATTTTTGCTTTATCTTTTTTTTGTCCTTTTCCTGTTTATCAATAAGAGGCCCAGTCCCATTTCTTTCCCTTCATCTTATCCCAAAGATTAAATTTTCAAATTGTGCTTTCTCTGGTTCTCCACCCTCTCTGCCTTTACTAGATTAACTACTAAGCTTTACAACTCTCTAGACAGCTAGTTATCTTTATGCTACTGCTTGGTGACTACAATTCAATTGTTAGCACAGATAAAGGTATTCCATTTAATAGATATTCACTGTTGGTCAACAGTAGTTCAATGTAGTGGTTTGTTTTAATATTTTTACTATAATTATAGGTCTCTTTTCTGTGGTTAACAGTGTATGTTACTGGTCCTTACAGGTTTATCACTATATAGTTTGTAGTTGAAGCTATAATTGATGTTCATTTTATTACTACTACTATTATTTGGTTTTCTTGGGATTCCAGTATTAGCACAGTCATGGGTCCATAATTAGAAATAATACTGTGGTCCATTATTAGAAAACTGGGCCAAATATTTTGAACCTCTCATCCCGAATAAATGGAGGTTGGATCCTGGACAGAGGCAAAGGCTAATGGTTAGCCATGGCCAAAGGACACAACTGAAAAGCAGGCATTAACTAAAGAAGTCTCTATATTAGAAACAAAGCTATCCACCGTATCATCCCACAAACCTCAACAGAGAAAAACAAACAAGCAAGCAAACAAACAAAAAATAAAAACATGGGAAGACAATCCAACAAAATGCTTCTAAAATCTCCCACTTCCCTTGGAGCTGATACATGGTCAAAAAACAAATAAAACCCCACAACCCTGAATTATTCAAAATGATATTAGTGGAGATAACAAAACAGGTCAGAAAGGTTTTGGCAAGCTCACAAAAGATGTAAGTAATGATATCAAGCCAAATAAATGGAACATTAGGGAAGTATATAGGAGATACTAATATAAAGCTAGTTAAGCTAAACAAAAAAATACAAAACATGAGTAACCAGGTACTATGGCTTGCATCTAATTGTTCCCCCAATCCCTCATGTGCTCAGGGGTGACTAGATCATGGATATGTGATGGTGAATCATGGTTGTGTGATACTGATTAGTCCTTTGATGGATTAACACAGTTCTGGGTGTGGATGATAAATTTATTGAAGAGGGAAGACCTACTCTGGACTTGAAGTCTGGATGGAATAAAAGGGAAATTGAAGGAATTCTACTGCTACCTGCCTGCTGAGCCATGGACGTCATGTCCTTCTGCAATGTGGCCCTTCCTTGGAGCGAACCAAAAAGGGACTGAAACCTCTACAAACTAGGAGATAAAAATAAACCTTTCTTCCTTTAACTTGTGAATATCATGTATGTTATCCCAGCAAAGAGAAAGTAACAAAGACACCAGGGTAGGAAAGAATTAGAACCCATAAAAAGACTCCAAATACAAATTCAGGAGATTAAAAATACTACCACAAGTTTGGGCCTCAGAAGTGATAAATGTGAGGAAACAGTATCAGAACTACTAGAAGACAAGGCTGTTGTCAGTGACCAATTAGTGAGAAATACCTTAAAAAAAACTAGAGAATATGAAAAAAGGATCTTAACAGATGCTAAAAGATGCATAGACGACTAATCAAAGATTGCCTGGAATAGGAAAAATCAGAAAAACAGCATAAAGGTCATAAAAAACTTTTTATTTAAATAATATAATTTCAATATATGGAAAAGAATTTAACAGACAGGTAAGTGAGGTATACAGATCTTCAAACAGTGAGAATCAGAAAAGAACCTCCCTAGAACACATCATAAACAAGATCCCAGAAGTCTAACACAGGAATAAAATCTTAAAGGCAATTACAGAAAAGTAACAAATCACTTATAAAGGAAACCCATTAAAATTACAGCAGACTTCTCAACACACACTTTAAAGATAAGGAAACTTTGAAGTGAAGAGTTTTGAGCCCTAAAAGAAGACAATTTCCAACTAAGGCTGGTATATACCACAAAACTATCTTTCAAAATCAATGGAGACATAAGATATTTTCATAATAAAGAGCAGCTAACAAAATTCATAAACGCACCAACACTCAAAAAAATTCTCAAGGATAACCCAAAAGAGACAACGAAGGTAACAATGATAAAAGGTCAAAGAGAATGAATATATCAGGTAGGCTGAGCAGTGAAGTACAAGGGGAACATAGGTAATAGCAACAGGAAAATAATGCAATCACAGGAGTATTAGGTTTTTTTGGTTTTTGGGGGGGTTTTTTTGTTTTTTTTTTTTTGTACTGGGGATCAAACTCACGACCTTGTACTTGCCAGGCAGGCGCTTAAGCCACTGAACTAAATCCCAGAAAAGGACTATTAGTATTATCTATCAATGTGAATGGTCTCTATTTCCCAATAAAGACACAGAAACTAGCAGAATGGATCAAGAAACAAAATACAACAGTGTGCTATATGCAAGAAATACATGTAAACTAAAAAGAAATTCATAGACTAAAACTCAGAGAAAGGAAAAGAGTATTCCATGCAACAGGTATCACCTCTCAAAAAAAAGCAGGAGTAGCATTCTTATACCCACACAAAATGGACTGCAAGTCAACACTGATCAAGAGGCAAAGAAGACCACTTATATTTGATAAAGTGAAAAATAAAACAGAAAGAGTTAACAATTGTTAATACATATATGCCAAACAATGACATAACCAACTTTTTAAAAACTTACTACTGGATATAAAAGATCAGATAAATATGAACACAATTATAGTAGGGAAATTCAATACCCCACTGTCACAAATAGATCAATAAAACAACAAATAGGAGATTTGAACAGAACCTTCAAACAAACTAATTTAAGAGATATCTACAATGTTCCTCCCAACAACAGAATACACATTGTTCTTGGTAGTACATGAAATTTTCTTCAAAACAGACTTCAGACTAGCCAATAAAGCAAGTTTATGGAAGCAAAAATTATACAATACATATTATCAGATCTGACTGTAATGAAATTAGAAATCAATGACACAAGAAAACACTGAATTTGTGCAAGTACATGCAAACTAAATACCACACTCTTAAATAAAGAATAGGTTACAGAAGAAATCAAAAAGGACTCATGTCCAGAACATATAAAGAATTGAAAAACATCAAGTCCCCCAAATTCAAAGACCCTCTCCAAAAATGGGCATCTGACATGAACACACAGTTCTCAGAGAAAGATATACAAATGGAAAATAAATACATGAAGAAATGTTCACCATCACTGGTCGTTCGAGAAATGTAAATTAAAACAGCATTGAGATTCCACCTTACTCTGGAAAGAATAGCTGCCATCAAGAACTGATAACAAATGTTGGCGAGGCTGCGGGGAAAAAGGAACACTGCTCCACTGTTGGTCGGAATGTAGACTGGTGCAACCATTATGGAAATCCATATGGAGAATTCTCAGAAGACTAGGATTGGAAGCCCCATTCAATCCAGCTATTCCCCTCCTGGGTATTTTCCCAGAAGAACTGAAAAGTTCATATCACAGTGATGTATGTACACCCATGTTCATAGCTGCACAATTTGTGATAGCTAAATCCTCGAAACAACGAAGATGCCCATCAACTGCAGAGTGGATGAAAAAGAGGTGGCATTTTTATACAATGGAATATTACTCAGCTATAAAAAAGGATGATCTTGAGGCCTTCATAGGTAAATGGAGATAACCTGAGACTATCCTCATTAGTGAAATAAGAATCATATTTATAAATATCATATTGTGTCTCTAGTGTAAAAAGTAAATAAGAACTACAAGTGTAATAAAAGCAAAATGTGTAATTGCTATTGTAAAAAAGAGAGGAAAAGAAAGTGCTCTAAGGGATATAACTGCATGTATGTTTCAGTGTGTAAAATACATGACCATATTGCTGAATCTTTGTTGGATCTTTGAGCAGAACTGTTTGTAGTCTGACTGTCTGAATATTTACTATATATCCTTTAACTTTGTAACTTGAGCAACTACATCCAGGATGACAGGATATAATTTATAAACTACTGATTTCTTATTGGGGCTTTTTCTCATTTTCCTTTTTTTTTCTTTCTTTTTCCTTCTTTCTTTTAGAATTCTGTATTGTTGCTACCCTTTTTCTGTTTTGCTTTTTTTCTTCTCTTTAAATAAAATTTTTAAAATGTATAATTGCTATTGTAAAAAAAGAGGAAATAGGAAGCTCTATAAAAGATATAGCTGCATGTATGTTTAGGTGTGTGGGACTGATGACCATATTTCTAGGTTTTTTTGGATTGTTGAACAGATCTGCTTGAACTCTCACTGCTTGAGTGTCCACTTTGTGTGCTTTAATTTTGTAACTTGAAAAACTATTTCTAAAAGAACAATATGTAATTTATCAACTAGTGATTTCTTACTGTTTATCTTCTTTTCTTCAAATTCTGTAATACTTCTATCCTTTTTCTCTTTTATTCTCTTTAAATTAAAAAAAAAGAAATCAAGGAAGAAAAAAGAGTTTCTAGAACTAAACTAAAATGCCAGTACAACATATCAGAACTTATGGGACACAAAGAAACCAGTCCTAAGAGGAAAGTAGACAGCTGGAATAAAGACATCACAAAAATAAGAGCAAGCCACAAAAAAATAACTTAATGATACATCTTAAGGTCCCAGAAAATGACAATCAAAACCCAAAGCTAGTTCAAGGAAGGAAATTATAAAAATCAGAACAGCAATCAATGAAATCAAGACCAAGAAAACTACCATCATTAAGAAATCAAAAAAGATAGATAAATATTCTACTAATCTGTTAGTTCATCAAAAAGAACAGTTTGCACTTTCATTGTTTGATCATTTTTTTCATGCCTAAATCTTGTTATCTGAACAACTACTTTGAAGATAACAATACGCAATATATGAACTAGTGTTAATTTCCTATTATTTTCTTTTGAAATTCTGTATCATCATTTTTATTCTTTTGTTGTTCTGTTTTTAAAATAAAAAAGAAGTCACATAACAAACAATGATGAGGCTACAAGGAAAAAAGGATATCTACATTATTGTATTATTAATGTAAACTAGTACAGTCGCTATGAAAATAAGTATGGAGATTCCTCAAAAAACTAAAACTAGAAATGTCACTTGACCCAGCTAATCCCTTTCTAAAGGAGTAAAAGATATCATATTACAGTGATATATCCACACTCATGTTTATCTATTCTTGGAAGAGGCCTATATCTGTCAATAGATGAATGGACAAATACAATCAATGGAGAACTCCATTATGATCAGTGGAGTACTACTCTACCATAAAGAAATTAAACTTCAGTCATTTATAGGAAAATAGATGCCCCTTGAGACACTAATTTTAAGTGAAATAAATCAGACACAAAAGCTTAAGTATTGCATGGTTTCACATATGAGAAACTCAAATAAAGAGCAATATAAAAGATAATGAGTAATATTTTTCAAATGGGAGGGGTTAAGAGACGGAAGGAGAGGGGATGGGGATAAAAACATAACTAAGGTATGTTATACATAAGTACTAACCCCACACAAGGAATGCAAATATTATGTACTATGAACATGCATTAATAATTTAAAAATTAAGTAAAAATAAAAAGAAAGAAAAATGTAAAAGAATATCACAATGAAGTGATAGTTTTGATTTTATAGACAAAATATATTAAATGCTTGGCAAAATGATTCAAGACATGACCAATACTGATGTACATATAAATTATTACATTTATTATGGGAAACACTTTTTAAGTAATAATGCAATATTATAGTTGAATATTGCGCCAAAGATAGAGGTATGCTTAGTAAATAACAGTAATATATATACATATATATACACATACATATCTTTTTGGGAAATAAAGGCAGCAAATTTCCAGTAGGCAAAATATTACTCTCAATAATAATTTACTATCTAAAGGAGTATACACATATATATGAAAAATAAGTAATCACTTTTTTATTTTTGGTATAAACAAAGTTTTTCAAAGACATAGGCAAATTTGTAAACATACAATGTTGCAATTCATGAAGCAGAATTAAATATAAGGAGAAAAAGAAGAATAAACAAGAATTCTTAAAGATACTCAAGCTCTAATTTAGTTTAGAAGTTAAAACCAAAGCCAAGAAAACCATCTGTTATTTATTTTGACCCAGATCTACATTTTTAAGTAGGATACAAAATATTTGTTTAGCTAATTACAATGTAGCATTTCAACTATGAAGAGGCAAGGAATTTCATCTCCTTCATTTTCAAATGCCATTAAACACAGAAATTAAGAATTCATTTAAGAACTCATTCTACTATGAGTTTCCTTTTTCAAGCTGACAAAAAAAATAGAAAATGTCTATCCTAATTTTTAAAAGCAAAAACAAACATTGTAAACTAGGGTCAACGTTCTGCTGTTGCTATTCACTTAAAACACTGAATTTGCTATAACCGTTTTTAATATGCAATGGGAATTATTCATTATAAAGCATGATCCTGAGTCTATTTGGGGAAAGTAAGCAATCTATTTTCTGATTTTGTGACAACAGCCAGATGTGCTTTGAAGTTCAATGTTCCCACTTTGTAATCCACAAGTAACATGGATTTGAAGCAATCTGTAAACAGTCTCAACATTGACTTTTTTCATGCTTCTCTAGAAAATTTCTTGTTCTTGCATAATTCTTCAAGAAAGAATACCACAATAAAGAATGTACAAAGTGGAGATAAAAGGACCTTTGGTGAAACACTGACATCTATGAAATACTATATAGAAGTCAAAGCCAAAAATAATTAAATTCCAATAGCATGTTTAAATCATATGTCATCATATTTCTTGTTTAAAAAGCATTAAGAAACACAAATAAATACAAAATAATTTAAGTTAGATATGAACACATATCTAAAAGCTAAGGAAAACTGGCTTTCGACATTTTATTTTGTTTAGCTTTTTAGCAGGCTTTTTTACACACAAGGTTTTCTGTCATTTGCTTTTTTAAAATCAGGATTTTGTCAAACTTTCACAAGTAAATATTTGCTTACAGATTAGTGATGATCAGCTAGAATTTTCTGTTTCCAGAAAAAATTAAAACATACCTTTTCTGATATACGAACTATCTTAGAGGAAAGGACAATATCAGCAATGTATTACCAGTAACACAACTAAAATAAATCTTTTAAAATCATAATGAAAGTCAGAACTATCAAAACTCCCTCCATGCCAAGATGAGTATGCTTCAAAATCCTGTTTTTAGGTCAACATTTTAAAACTTTAAGAATGTCTTCCACAGAAATTACACTAACTATAGAGGTTAATTCATTTGTTTACCCAAAACATTTCAACAAACATTTAATAAGCATAATTAATATACAAAGAAAACACAGTCTGTTGACTCAAGAAAAAGTAAGCAAGTTAAAGGTACAGAATAAAAACATATATACTGTCTACTTGATTCATGAGACAAATAACACTACACTATAGCATGAAAAACAGCTTTTTCAATAAATGGTAATGTCACTGGATATACAAGAGATAACGAATCTTAACTCCCTACTTTATAATATAGGTCAAAATCACTTTCAGATGGCTTTAAATCTAAGTTGGAAAGATAAAACAATAAATCTACAAGAAAACAGAACATCTTTAGGGCTTAATAAAATCAAAGATGTCTTTAAGACACTAAATGATATTAGTTACAAAAGAAAATGATTAATTGCATTAAAATTAAAATTTATGTTTATCAAAGACATTAGTAAAATATTAAAAGTAACAAAATGGAAGAAAACATTTACAATTACATTTACAATAACACATTCCAAGAGGACAATTATTGACAATACATAAAAAACTCTCAAACATTAATAGTAAGAAGGCAGACAATTCACCAGAAACACTGGCAAAGCCTTAAGTAGGTACTGTACTCTGGCAAGAGGCAGATGACAAGCACCTATCATTAGTAGTTAGGAAACTATATCCTAAAACCATACAATACAATACCACTAACCATGTTCAAGAATGGCTAAATTTTTTAAATTTAAAAGAAATTAATTGACAAGGCCAAATATTAGGAGGCAGATCTATGGCAATTGGACATACTGCTGATGAGGTGGTAAGCTAGCACAATTACTTTGCAAAACTAGCATTGTCTATTACATCAGCTAGTTTATTTCTGAATAACACATCAGCCCAAAACTTCAAAGCTTAAAATTCAATACTCATTGTGTTTAGTTCTCAATTCAAGCTTCCTATTTAGCAATATGGGCAGCTTGTCTCAACTGGACTTACTTAAGGCTGGTACCTGTATCAAGTGAGTCCCAGGGTGACTGATGAGTGGTCTCAATGAGCTCTCAAGAAGGCCACTCTAAGTAGAATGGCCAGACTCCCCATATTCCTCATAAGCAGAACAGAGAAACATGGAAAACTCACCCAAGAGGTATAGCAAAAAGATTAACTACCTTTTCTTTGAAAACCATAATGTTCCTTACACACCAATTCATTCTATGACAACACAAAGAATATTTGCGCGCAATAGTTGGAATCACTGTATCTACTGCTGTGTTCTTTTCAAAATTTGTATATATCTTTGTCCTTGCTGTTTATAGATTACTGAAGACAACAAAGATTTTCTACCATGCTCTTGGCAAAGTTCCAGCTTTTGTCTCATTGATCAATTCCAATGGGTTGGGGTAATTTTTATCATTTCTTTAGGTTTTAGCCTGGTTAGTTTATTTCATTAAATTAAAGAAGGGGTTTTTGATCCTCAAGGTCACTTTGGAAACATCACAAGAGTATTTTTAATCAAAGTTCAACATTGTTCACTACACTTGGTTTTAATTACCATTTTTATACACAAAATTTGGATTTGTTTCTTGTATTTTGTTTTTAATTTTCAGGTAAAATAAGGAAAGGAACACAATGTTTTAGTTTTAGTTTTATTAAAATAGAGATAGTTAAAAAGTTTTTATGCCCTAGTTAGACTGGAATTATAAATATCCCATGGCAACATGAAAAAATTGTAAGTTTCTATCCTATTCTATTCCTTAGCCTCTGTTCCATAACCTTTTTTTTTCACCTTCAAAAACCATCATGCCATTAAAAAAAAAAAAAAACCACAGCAATTACTCACATCTTAAAACATTTTTTAGTTTTTTCAAAAAGGTGACACAAAGTAAATAATGAAAAAATCCTAACAAAACAAAAAGTATTGTCTGATAGGCTTCACTCATCTAGCACTAGTTAAAAATGAAAATACATTTGTAGGTCATGGAAACAAGTGATTTCTTTCTTTCCCTTAAAACATAAAATTTGTGTCAAGATAGTAATACACTGTCTCATAGTTGATTCATCACTGAAAATAGATTGTATTTGCTTTTGTAAATTTTTATTATAATTCATTTTAGAGATCTATGACCTTTAACAAATCTATTCAGTGGAAATATCCAGTAAAATAAAATTAGTACAGTTCTGTGAACACTAAAAATATTCCCTGGTGCTACTTACATCCTTTTGGTCAAATTCTCTTTAATCTTTAGTACTGAGAAAGTAATACTATGTCCTCTATCCTCCTAGGCTTCCCATTTCCATAATTACCACACAAATGCAATTAAAAACACATACTTTCAACTCCTTTGTTCTATGGAATACATGTAAAATTCACTGACTTTATTGTATGATTTGATAGCTGAGTCATTTTATCACTAAGAATTCATTGTATGGAGGTATGTACAATTTATTTTCCAGTTAAAAGGCATTTGGGATTATTTACAGGTTTTGGACAATTATAACATAAACAGGGTACTATTATAAATACTTGTATATGGGTTTTGTGAGGATATAGATTTCATCTCATATGAGTGCTTAGGTATAAGACTGCTGGATCATATCGTGAATGTATGTTTTACTTTATAAAGAAAAAACTCTTTTAAACTATTTTTTCATCCCCACCAGGAACAAGTCAGAGCCCCATTTGCTCCTCATCCTCAGCAATATTTGGCATTATGAGATTTTTGCTTCTTTTATTCATTCTAATTGTTCAGTCAATTTCATTCCAGCATCTTTTGTCACTTCATTTGGCTGTTTTCTTAGAGTTTTAAGAATTCTTTATATATTTTGGATAAAAGTCTTGTCCAATATGTGATATCTAAGTGTTTCCCTAGTCTCTGGTTTTGGTACTAAAATAGTCTTATAACATAATTTGGGAAGTGATAACTCCTGCATACAACTGGTACCATTTCTCCTGTTTAATCAGAATTTGGCAATGAAACCATCTGGGTCTGGAGCTCTGTTTCTGGAAAGACTGTTAATGACAGGTTCACTTTATTTAGTAAATACTGGACTGGTCAGGTTATCTCTTGAGTGAGCTCTGATAGTTAGTGTTCCTTCATGTATGTTGTAAAATTTCTGTCCATAAAATTGTCTGCAATAATTCCTTATTTTACCTTGAATATCTGCAGTGTCTGTGGGAATGTCTCCTCTTTCACTCTTAATATTAGCAACACATCCTTCTAATTATTATTGGTTAGTCTGTCTAAATGTTCATTGGTTTTTTTCATCACGTAAAGATCCAGCTTTTGGCTTCACTGAGTATCTCTCTTTCTTACATTCAGTTTCATTTATTTCTATTTTAATATTTACTATTTGCTTTATCTCTCCTGGCTTTGGGTTTAACTTGCTCTTTTTTGGGGGGTAGGAGTTTAAATAAATGATTTATAACTTTCTTCTTTCCATGAGCCAGGCATTCTACCTCCTCCACTTCTCACCAGCTCTCCTCATTCTACTCTCTCAACACTGGAGCTGCTCTTAGTTACATCTTGCCACAACATCTGGCAGTGTAACTCCAAAATGCCTAGAGCCCTTGAATCTCACAAAGCTCTAGGCCCTCAACTTCGCAACTATTCTTAAGTCATCAAACCCCATCCATCTAAAACAAAACTTTAAATCTCTAAAATGGTTCCTCTCACTTAACAGTCAATTAATTGACAATTAATATTTCCATTTCACGGAAGCAAACTATTAGGTGCCCTTCAGTATAGACCTCCAACTGGTCACAGAGCATCCTTTACATTTTAAAAGGGTTTCCTTTGTAAGTTTTCCAATTTCACAACAATCATACTAACACAGAGTCCACTAAGACTCAAAGAATAATTGGTCTCCTTTTTCCATTTTTTGTTCATGTCTAATCTACCTTCATAATGCCAGCAAGCCAAGCATTGTGTTGAGCTTGAGGAAAAACCTTGAGAAGTATGGCAAAGAGAAACAACGTTCAAAAGAAATATGAAATATTTATGTCCTCTTCCTTAAAGCACTGTTTTTATTAGACCAATAAAGTACCAACTGCTCAGAAGGCTGACACAAGAGGAGCTTCAGCTCCCGAATTCAAGAACATCCTCAACAATACTGTGAGACTTCATCTCAAAAGAAAATGAAAAAGGCCAAGATTTCTATAAAGTACTTAGGATTTTTAAAATAATAACCCCTAAAACAAGTGAGCAAGTGTAAAATGAATACTGCCAGTTGGAATTGGCACAAACCTTCTAGAAGACAATATAATCTAAGAAAGCAAATCAATATGAATATAAGAAAATTCTGGCAATGAATTTTGTTGCAGTACTGTTTATGTTAGCAACACACTGGGAGCAACTTTGATATCCAAAAGTAGCAAAATTATCAAATATCTATCCAAAAGAAAAATGCAACCCATGTTCCTAGAATTCTTACAGACATAAAAGATTCAAAATTATATGAAATACAGCATTTATAACATAACCTGCGCTCCGGGGTTTAGCTTAGTTGGCTAAGATCCCACTCTGTAAACGTGAGGTTGTGAGTTCCATCCCGGATACAGAAGAAAAAAAAAAAAAAGACTATAACATAACCTAGTTTTGTTTAAATTTTGTAAAACTACACCAAAACTACACTGTCCTTTACATGGGCTGCTTGGCACCAAAGAAACTATAATTTTGGAGTTCTTCAGATTTTGTAACATTTTCATAGGCTTTACAGAATGTGTACCCTTTAATCCAAAATCCAAAACTTTTGTATAAGAATGATGATCAAAAATTGTTGGATTTTGGAGCATTTCCAAGCTTAGGTTTTCACATAAGGAATGCTAAACCTGCATAATAAAATATCAACACATATCTCAGAGTTAAGATTTTGAAACCATTTATTCTTATAATTTTTTTGTATTTTTCAATTTGTAAATTACAAGCACTGTGTAATAAATGAAGTATCACAAAAACCATTTTAAATCTTTTACATTTCCCTCAAAGTTTTTAAACAGCCCACATGTAAACAGGAATACAGGGCAGAGAGCTCAATGCTCTATATAGCCTGAAATTTAAAACGCAAATTTTTCAAGTTAGCACTCAAACCTGCAATACAATACAGCCTGACAATAGTGCTATTAATTCCATATATAAATCCCAAAGATACAGTCAGGATGGTTCACTTATCCTTGTCTTTCTCTTATACTTGTTTTGGCCTCAAATTCCTTCTTCACTTCATCTCCACATATCAAAATACAGTGCTTCTCAGCCTTTGGACATAGCGTACAGCATAAATTACCCACTATAATGCCTGCTAATTCACAAAGCCTTCCTGAATTACTTTGCTTCTCTGTGTCTTCCCAAATTCCTCCCCTACACCTCAGTACTTAAATGCTGCACACTTATGTCTTCATCAACAATAAAGTACATGTATGATAGTAGCCCTGTAAGATAACAGAGCAAAAAAAAAAAAAAACTCCACTATCTAAGTGACATCACAGTTGCCATATTTTATCATTTTTTTAAAATATACTCCTCATTAAAAAGTTTACTATAAAAGAATATACCATGTTAGACCAGTAGCACTGTCATACATCTTATGGTTTATTTCATCTCTTGATTAGATCAAGAAGCCCACATTGAGTAACTGAGCTATAGCAGTTAAGTCTGTTTAAGTACTATATGATGTACACACAGTGAGAAAACTACCTAATGACACATTTCTTAAAGTGTATCACCATGTCAGGCAATGCATATAACTCGTTTTGGTATTTTATGATAGGTAATATCTTATTACTTAACTAATTCTGTATATATCTCTTATTTCAACAATAAGAAAGTTAGTTTGTCAAGAAAAGCACAAAAATATTTCATATTTCTTTTGAACAGTGCTTCTCTTTGACATACTTCTCAAGGTTTTTCTCAAGGTCAACACAATACTAAATGTTTAGCACCCAATTTTCAGTGAATAATATTAAAACAGTTCATGTCATACAAATACAATATGACTCTACCACATCAATATGGATATGAAAACAAATTTTTACCCCAAGATTCCAACTATTAAGGCGAGCTTCAATGTCACTGTCATCCAAAGAAATAGATTTTTTCGAATGAATTTCCTGAAATACAAAAGAGAACACAGAAAAAAGAAGGGGGAAAAAAAGAAGAGAAATAAAAGAGAAAAGAGAAATAAAGGAGGAAAAAGGGAGGTAGATATGAAAAGAAAGAAGACATGGAGGAAGAAAAGAAAACAAAGATAAAATATATGTCATTCAGAGTAATGAGAGTTTTGTGTACTTATTTGGTAATGCTATATTGCCCTCAGAGGAAAAGATTCTGTTACAACTATGCTAATATTCTCAATTCTAACTAATAACTATTTATCACAGCTGCTTAGGGCTATGAAATGCTTAATAATATGTTCATGCAGTAACTAGATTTAAAAAAAATTTAAAAGAATACTTTAAAAATTAATCCAGACTCCTTTTTGTAAGTTCTTTTACAAAAAGTTTTAATTATGGTATACCACAGTAGCTTCAAAGTGGCAGGGGAGGGGAAAAACACTTGAAAAGATGAATTACTTACTCCTGTTAAAATTAGTTAACAGGAAAGTTTTGTGTTGATGTCCAAGAAGCTCTTTGTCCTTAAATTAATTCCCATTCATACACTGAATATAAAGAGTAATAGTCATGAAAACACAATTAAGTTGATTTTTTACTTCTAAAAAATAAAAAGTCCATATTTTTTCCTGTGTATAATTTATTATATTACATATTTATCAACCAGATAAAGACTGAAATTAACTAAAGATAGCCTCAGATCTGTACCTAGACCTGAAAGCTCCAAAATCTTAGAAAGATAAATCCATATAAAACAATGACTATTTTACAGCCCCACTAGTATTATTTTGAAATTAAATTTGTTGACACATCATTTTCAGGCTTTTCAAAAGCCTCATTACTGATGAATAAACCTATTTTCCTATGATTATTTAAATTAATATGAAGTAATAAAGAATAATAGACTAAAATGTCCTGCATATTTTACTGGTTCTCCAAATTTCTATTTAACAAAATGTTGAGATTCGTTATTTATATACTACATTAAAATTCATTACCACTTCTACTGGTGGTCCCTTGCTTTTTCTGTTTTTCTTTGTGAATAAAAACACCTTAAATAAAAAGTACCTACTTTCTTTAAGTAAATGTATTGCTTATAGTTACATGATCATTATTAAAAGTGGGCTTGCCTTTATATCAAATTTTATTTAATGAGATATCTCAAACTATCACTGAAGAAAATGTAATGAATTACTTTAAAGCAATATGATCCCTCTTGCAAATAAAATCACGTTATCCAAGATAGCAGAGTTAATCAGTAAAGACTCTAGAAAGAGAGCACAATTCCTATTTATAAAGTTTGTTCAACACATAAATTTGAGAGAGACATTCATAAGATATAAACAGTTCAAATTAATCAGAAAAGCTGTATTTCCTACTTCATTGTAAATCAATCCCAATTTCTTTTCAATTTATGAATATTGAGTTATCTACTTGGTTACTCTAAATAAAAGGAGAAAGGAAAATTTTAAAAATAAATGGTTTCAAACTTATGCTTACATGGGCAAGGAAAGGAAGACTACTGATTAGCATGCCTCGGAATTACTGTGAAAGCAGAAGGCACACCACGGTATATACTAAGAACAATGGTTATCTCTGACAGCACTATGTTCTCAAAAACCTTCAGGCTTTACTCACTTTTTAGAGTAATTGGTGAAACTTTAACAATATGAAGCTGAAACATTGTTATTTTTAAACAACAAAAAAGAAAACTAAAATCTGATCTTACACAATTCTTTGGGATAATACTTTGTCCATCTTCTTTGTAAGTTAGACTCATAGAATGGGAACTTGTTCGCTGCTTCCCAGTGCATTGTTCTATCCTAAGAGACCAAAATAGCACAATCAAAACTTAGAGAATTTAGAGGACACAGAGTACTCAGATCTATAGTTATTTTTCTTCTTTTGGAAATTAGATGGTAGTTTATATTAATCATGATTCAAAAGTACAAAAGATCTAATAAGCATTTGTATTTATCATATTTTATTTCATTTTGATTAAATCAAAAGTAAAATGTCACATAAATGCTACATACTACATTGTTTTTAAGAGGGACAACAATGAATGATCCATATATATATTTAAATCTTTTCCCTTCTTATATTAAAATCTTCTTCCTAAGTGGGAGATAAGACAAAAAAGAAGCTTATAATCTGAGAAAATCATTTTTTAAAGAAACTTAGAAAATTTTCCTGGATTCAAGATAAAACATTCAAATATATAAAATAAAAACTTACATTAGCTTAAAGTTTCAATTAACATAAAATCATGTAAGAAAACAAAAATATTTCATTCTTTGGTTTTAAAAATATCGTATTGATTCAGGTAAAATGTAAAAAGTACGGTATAAGCAGGTCACTGGTTTAAACGGATTTCACCAAAAACTGTTCTCTGATAATACCAAACAAAAACACTATCCTCAAATATACTGGTTTAGCCTGTAGTATCTCTTATGTTTTAATTCAAGCTATTTCAAAGAAAGTTCCAAGATTATGAATACTTGTTCTCTAAACAGCAGCTTCTAGATATATGAAATGGAAACTGATGGTTGTAAGAGTGGATTCCCCCTCTCCCCGCCCACAGTTCTGCTTTCCACAGTTCTATTTAACCCCAGTCAACTGCAGTCTAGGAAATGTAAGTAAAAAATTCCAAACATAATAAATTCAAATCTTTTAAATACTTTTTTTTTTTTTTTGCTTTTCGAGACAGGGTCTTGCTATGTGTTCAAGCTGGCCTTGGGCTCACTTTGTAGCTCAGGCTGGTCTTAAACTTGCAACAATCCTCTTGCCTCAGCTTCCCAAGTGCTGTGATTATAGGCCTGCACCACCATGCCCAGCTTTTAAATAGTTTTTCATAGTAGTCTATAACTGTTTTATTTTCTTATTAGTTATTATTGTTAATATATTACAATGCTCAGTTTATAAATTGTACAATACTACAAGCACGTGTGCAAAGGAAAAAGCATAGTGCATGTAGGGTTCCGTATTCTCTACAGTTTCAGAGGCCTTGGAAACTATCACCTGTACATAAGCTATCCCCTCTGTATCATGATTTAATGTTCTTAACTTTTAACCACAACCCATGTCAAAATTTCCAAAAGAATATCAAACTAAGAATTTCCAAAAGACAAATTAATAGTTCAGAAAGACAATGTTAAAATTAATGTCTTTTTGGTAGTAAAACTGGTAAAATAATATTCTTTAGGCTGGTTACTAAGTAATAGAACATTTCTTAAAAAGCTGTTTAAAAGAGAACTATTGCTTTATACTCCTATATTATATCTCACCTGTCCAAATTTTAGATAAAAGCAAATAAGAAACAAAGTAACACTTTGTGGAAAAATTTCACCAATGTGCTTGAGCTAAAATAAGGATTTAGAAATCAGTATGTGGGACCTGACATTCTAAGCAGGGGCCTATTCTTCTTTATGAATTGATTAAACAATCATAAAAAGAGGTATGCTTAAAAATTGAAAAAATACTGAAATATTAAAGGTAATTCTTCCCATAGAAAATATTAATAAATCTGAAACATTTATCTATTTATTGAATAGGCTGCATACATAAAACAACACACTCTTAATTCACATGAGCTATCCTCTATACCAATCAACCTTTTCTCTTCACAATAAAATTTTAAACAAGTTCCTGGATCCATGCCCTAACTTGTCATTTGTTTTTCAATCAACTATTAACTGGCTTGTACTTATCTTGAAAGTGCTGCAATATCCTCAGTGATCTTCCAAATACTCAAGCAAATGAATTCTCAACTATTACCAACAACTATCACAGTGTTTTAAAAATGCCATATTGGCTCCTTAGAACCATTTTTTTCAAGTTCTCGTCCTATCTTTTATATCTTTCACAGGAACCTTGGCTAGCTTTTCATTCTCTACCCACTCCACACAAGCTGTAATTCCAGGGTCCTGCCTGTGTCCAACCTCATTTATTTTCCTTTTACATGCTTTTCCTAGGTAACTCAATATACTAAATGGATGCTTTGCTTACCAAATCTACATCTTCAGTCCAAATTGCTCTCTTAGCCATTACAAACACAAAATGAATAGCCCTGACTCCAATTTGACATGTTCAAAACTAAACTCATTAAGTTGCTCCTAAAACATGCTCCAAAGAAGGCCAAGTAAAGCAAAACTATTGCAGAAGCCAGCTTCTTGTAAACACAATTGAACCAACTAACATAGAAAGTCAGTATCATTGCTAAAATCTGGCTGGCACAAAAAACATACACACATAAGTTTAACTTCTTGCCATAAGATTGTCTCCAGTTGGAAAAACAATTAACTTGAACACTAAATAAGTACAAAGACAACCTTAAATTCAGAGTGATGGGACTAGTGGTCAGGGTGAACAATGTAACAGCAAATGGTAGAAAAAAATCAACCATAAAAGCCTCTTTATGAATAGCAATCAATGAAGGCAGTCTACAATTGGTGCAGAGGACATAATCATGGTGAATTTATGGTATGCATCTTGTACCAATTAGAAAAGGAATCTGGTCTATGGCGATACCATCCTGAACACGCCCGATCTCGATCTCGTCTGATCTCAAAAGCTAAGCAGGGTCGGGCCTGGTTAGTACTTGGATGGGAGAAAAGGAATCTGAATGTGGCTTAATTAATTTCAGCATGCCAAAATTAACATGGAAAGAAAAAAATTTCAGTGACTTAGAAAGATCCCGACACACTTTTTGCTATTCTCAACTAGTAAAATTGCAGGAGAGGTGATTTTCTCATTCACTTTTCCTAACACTAAAGTATTTAAACACTCTCAAAGAACCTGTGGATTCTAAGAACAAGAGAAATATAGACTTGCTCTTGTATAAATAAAGAGATAAGCAATGGGAAACATCTAGATACCACGCAAGAGGCTCTTGAAACCAACCACACCAGCACAGGCAGGAAAAGGCATGGCATCATCTTGCCATGAGCCCTCCTCACAATAAAGTCACATGAACAGGAGAAAATCCTCAGCTCCCAGCTTCTCCCTGAGGAAAGAAAGGGACACTGAACTCACATCATCTGTTATGGTTTGTGTCTTGGTACCTCCCCAAAGCTTCATGCGGTCATAGGTGGGGCTTTTCCAGACTGGCTGGATCTCAAGCAGATGATGCTGGGACAAAGGTGTGTGATTATTAAATTAGTCCACTGATTTGGTTTAGCATAGTTCTGGGTAGGATTAAGGGTTCCCCATCCTGAGTGTGAGTGCTTCCTGCCCTAAGGGGTAAGGTAGCCTGGATAAAATGAGACATGAAGAGGACCAGCGTTGTCACTTGTAACTTGCTTGCTACTTCCTTCTTTCTGCCTGCCCCAATGACCTGTTTCCCCCCTGTGATGCCTCTCTGCCCTGGCACCCTGCCTGGGGAGCCAGCCAATTATGGACTGATACCTCTCCATACTGTGAGCCAAAGAAATTTTTCCTCCTTTAACTTTGGGTATGGGGTATTTTGTCCCAGCAAAGTAAAAGGTAACTAAGACAACATCCAACACACTTGCCTTTCTGGGGACTATCTGAAGGGTGTGATAGCTGTCTCTACAGACTCAGAGCTGGAAGAAAAGAGCCCCAGTCTGGAAAGTGCTGAGAACAAAGTCTATACTTTGGACTAACACACAGTAACTGGTCACAATTCCCACCAGCTTCGCTAGACTAGCAGGTAAGAAGATTCAAATTTCAGCTTCCCCTACAGGTAAGAAAACTATGAAGCACCCATCTAGCATTCTGGATTTTGAGGAAGCTGCCTCAAAGACTGGATTCCATCCATAAGTGCTGACAGAACAGCATACTCTAGATGCCTGGAATCACTGAGAACAAAGGAAACAGTTTTGACTAGTAAGTATTCAGATCCATAAAGCAACTGGGAAAACTCACCTCCCATAGTTTGTCTCTGAGGAGGAAAGAAAATCGGGAGTGTGTGTCTAATACACCTTAAGGCACTGCCCAAGGGATATGCTTCCATCACACCTGGCTGATTCCCTGGAATCAAGGACAGTCTAGATGCCTGGAGAGAGCTGAAAACAAAACAGCAAGCAAGAAGCAAGCATGCAAGCAAAGAGACAAACAAACAAATGAAATAGTTGTGGCCGCTCCAGATGGCCATAGTAAAGAAACAGATATCAGATACCAGAAAATACAAGCTTCAAAATGAAAAATTAGGGATCTGTACATTAAAGTCCAGAGAAGACACAGCCACAAGACAGGCAGGAGATGACCTTAGAACCACTACTCAGAATGATTCTTTAAAGTCTTCCCTGTAAAAAGAAATAGTTCAAAGACTGGGAAAGGGGACTTTTTGCAAATGTATACAAACTAACTCAAAGTATTAAGGAATGTGAAATATGGTACAAGCAAAGGAATAAAATGAATGTCCAGAAACTATCCATAAAGAAATGCAGGTATATGAAGTATGTGACAAAAATCTAAAGTAATTTATTAACAAAATAAAATATCCAATAAGTTAAGGAAAATTATAAATGAGCAAAGGGAAAATTTAAACAAAAATTTGAAAAGAAAACAGAAATGGGGGCTGGTGACATTTGACACACGCACTAAACATGTTCACTGGAAGAAGTATAGCCTCTTTAATAAATGGTGTTGGAAAAATTGGCTCTCTACCATGCAACAAACTAAAATCTAAATGGATCAAAGATCTAAATATTAAAATAGAAACACTAAATCTACTGGAAGACAAAGTAGGCAGAAGTCTTGGAGACATAGGAGTAGGCAGAGAATTCATGAGCAAAATACAAACTGCACAGGAAACACTTCAAAGAATCAACAACTGGGATCTCATATTACTGAAAAGTTTCTGCACTTCAAAAGAAATCACCAACAGAGTGAAAAGCAAACTCACAGAATGGGAAAGAAATTTAGCCAACAGTCCCTCAGACAAAGGACATATATCCATAACATATAAAGAATTGAAAAATATCTAGCCCCCCAAATTCAAGGACCATCTCCAAAAATGGGCATCTGAGATGAACACACATTTCTCAGATGAAGATATACAAATGGCAAATAAATACATGATGAAATGTTCACAATCACTGGTCATTTGAGAAATCCAAATTAAAACAGCATTGAGATTTCATCTCACTCCAGGAAGAATAGCTGCCATCAAGAAATCAACTGATAACAAATGTTGGCGAGGCTGTGGGGCAAAAGAAACACTGCTCCACTGTTGGTGGGAATGTAGACTGGCGCAACCACTATGAAAATCAGTATGGAGATTACTCAGAAGACTAGGAGTGGAAGTTCCATTCAACCCAGTTATTCCCTTCCTGAGTATTTTCCCAGAAAAACTGAAAAGGTCATGTCACAGTGATATATGTGCACCCATGTTCATAGCAGCACAATTAGTAATAGATACATCAACCAAAATGCCCATCAACCACAGAGTGGATGAAAAAGATGTGGTATCTTTATACAATGGAATATAATTCAGCTATAAAAAAGGATGACCTTGAGGCCTTCATAGGTGAATGGAGGCAAATGGAAACTATCCTCATAAGTGAAATAAATAAGAATTATATTTACAAATATCACATCGTATCTCTAGTGTAAAAAGTAGTAAGAACTGTAGGAGTAATAAAACCCAAAATGTGTAATTACTATTGTAAAAAAGAGAGGAAAAGAAAGTGCTCTAAAGGATATGACTGCATGTATGTTTAAGTGTGTAAGATCAATAACCATATTACTAAGTTTTTGTTGGATTGTTGAACAGAGCTGTTTACAGTCTCACTGTTTGAACGTCTACTTTGTATGCTTTAATTTTGTAACTTGAACAACTATTTCTAAGAGGACAATATGTAATTTATCAACTAGTGATTTCTTACTGTTTATTTTTTTGAAATTCTGTTTTATTTCTACCCTTTTCTGTTTTGCTTCTTTTTTTCCTCTTTAAATAAATTTTTTTTAAAAAAAAGAAATGGGGGAATATTACTAGCTAAATTAAACAATGGGCTAGATAGAGGGTTCAACATCAACCTTGACCGAAGTACAAAGAAAGAATTATAAAACTCAAAAAAAACATTTAAAATTATTAAGTCAGATAAGCAAGAATAAAAAAGAATGAAAAACAGTGAAGAAAGCTTAAGGAACTTCGGGATGTATCAAGTCTATAAATATACGCAACACTGAATGGAAGAAAAAAGGCAGAGAGAAAGGAGCAACAGGATTATTTTAAAAAATAATGGGAGAAGAAAAATGGACTACTAGATTTATGAAGCTGAAAGAATTCCAAATGAGTTCAATGTGAAGAAATCCACACAAAACACATTAAGAGTCAAATTATCAAAAGTCAGACAGAGAATGTTAATACCAAAAAGAAAAAAGTAATTCATTACATAGGAAAGAGCACCCATAAGACTTCCAGTGGACTTTTCAGCAGAAACCACATAAGCCAGAAGAGAATGAGATATTATACCCTGAAAAGTCTTCCTTTAAAAATGAGTGAGAGTAAAACACCAGATCAACCCAAGTTGAAGGATTTCATAACCACTATACCTAACTTGGAAAAAAAGGCTAAAAGGAGTTCTTCAAGTTCGAGTGTGAAGATAATAATTAGCAACATGAAAACACATTAAAATGGAAAACTCACTGGTAAAGATAATTACATACTCAAGTACAAATTACTTCATTAAGGTAATGGTGATACACAAACCATTTGCAACTTTAATACATAACCCAAAAGAAAATAACATTGTAACTATAATAATTTCTTTATGGATACATTAAAAAGGTGAAAATTAGGTATTGTAGCACACAACTGTAATCCCATCATTCTGAGAGGATGAGACAGGAAGACCACATATAGTATCCTAGCCTGGGCAAACTGGGGACTGACCAAGACTTTGTCTCAAAATAAAGAACTTAAGCTCCAAATGAATTTTAGGAATGTTTCCTCTAGTTCTATGAGGTATGCTGACGGTGTTTTGATTGGGATTGCATTAAATCTGTGCAACAGTTTTGGAGTATGGTCATTTTCACTACATTGATTCTTCCCAACCCTCAGCAAGCACAATCTTTCTCCATTTTCTGATACCCTCTTCCTTTTCCTTTTTCAGAGTACTGTAGCTTTCAATGCAGAGCTCTTTTACTACCTTTGTGAGATGGACTCCTAAGTATTTAATTTTTTTCAGTGCTACTTTGAAAGGCAAAGTTTCTCTAATTTCTCTCAGTGAATTTATTTGTGAACAGAAATGCTATAGATTTTTGAGTGCTGATTTTGTATCCAGCTATACAACTGAATCCAGTTCTTAAATCTAGAAGTCTTTTGGTGGAGTTTTTGGGGTTTTCTATGTAGAGTATCATGTCATCTGCAAATAATAATTGAATTTCTTCCTGTCCTATCTTTATTCCTCTTATTTCTTTCTCTTGTCTAATTACCCTGGCTAATGTTTCCATCTTAGCAACTAGCAGTAATAAATAAATAAAACAAACTGATTCCTAGAAATGAGGTGTTAAACAACAAAAACAAAGTTTGTTAACATACAGTATCATATTACTACAACATAAAGTATCAGCTTTTAGAACAGGCATCTAGCAGAGACCGAAAGGACCTCAGGAATACTGTGAAGGCTGGAAGCATATGAAGGGAAATGTTGGTTGAAACTGAACAAAAAGGCAACTCATATTATGTAGAGAAGAAAACTTTGGCAACAGAGTCATCTGTGGTAATGTGAAAAACTGAAAATACACTTAATGAATTTCTATAAAAATTGTCTAAGAGAATCCCAAGGAAAATATTGAAAATGTCAAATAGTTCATTTTATCTGTGGCTGAAAAGGTAGAAACAGAAATAAAGGAAGAAGGAAAGGTTCATATTTCAAGTGTGCTCTAAAAGATAAATGTAACCAAGGATGAACTTGTAAGATTGAAAAACAAACTATTTTTCATTTTCACTTTCTTATGCCTGAAAAAGACTCATAGAAAAAAATAATCCAAGGGCAAAAATCAAATTCAAGGTTTTGCCAGTAAAACATGGATTCAAAAATCTCAAGAATGCATTTATAAACCCTTTGTTAAGATCTTATAAAGACTATGACTAGTGCCTCAAAGATCATATCAGAAAAATAAGACTTCTAAACATTTGTGAGGTGTACTTCTTAAATTTTTTCTGACAGACAGGAAGACTTCTAAGAATGTTAAGTGTTATTCCCAGTATCCTGATAACTGTAACAAAACAAAAAAGAAAACCATATTAAAGACACTTAATATGTTATCTGTCTAAAGAGGTAGATTGTAATTTAAAACATAAAAGGCCAGAAAATTTTTAAAGAGAGTGCTAGTTTCATTTGAAAGAGGCAGATAAAACTGAAGCAAAACATTTGGCTCTCCAAATTCCTACAAATACGAAGCAGGTTGAGGGGCCAGGGGTATGGCTCAGTGGCACAGTGCCTGCCTGGCAAGTACAAGGTCCAGAGTTTGATTCCCAGTACCAAAAAAAAAAAAAAAAGCAGGTTGAGAAAATTGCACAGCTTAAAGCAAACTATTTAAGGTAAAAGAACAATAATACCTCAGAGGGAAAAGCCAAGACCCAGAAGTATGGAGCAAACAAACATGAGGAATCACTGCCCAGAAGCAGCAATCAACCCCCATCAAGAGTCAGAGGACATATGTCTGGATAGATTTAGAATGGCTATAGTCATTGGCATGAGCAACTCAGTTTCCCTGCTTTTCGAGTGGGAAACTTTATTTCAATTTTCCAGTTCCTTTCTGAGTACTGCTTGTTGGCTGTGGTGAACAGGAAGAGGAAACACTGTTCTTTTGTTCACAGGTCTTCAGGTTGGAAGAAGACACACCCAAAGAGACCTCAGCCAGACCTGTACCTGATTCCCATTAAGTTTACTGAGGTATAATTTGTGTACAGTAAAACTATACCCCTCTAAAGAGAAGTAGACTAAGAGAGAAAAAGGAGGGGAAGAGGATAAAAAATAAATTATGTCATGTACACGTACCAACTCCCCAAGTGAACACGATTATGCACTATGAATGTCTACTAATAAGAGTTTTTAAAAGACACAAAAAAAATCCAGACCCATTTCAAATGTAGTTTAATGAAGTTTGACCAAAGCATACATTTGTATAATAAATATACATCCTAATAAATATACAGATTATTTCCATCACAGCCAAAACATCCCTGAACTCATTTGTTACAGTTTGTATCTGCATGTCCCGCCAAAGCCTCATGTGGCCATGGCGGCGGGGTGGGGGGGCGGTCACAGAAGCTGAATCTAGAGTGATTGGTTCACTGTCTAGTGCTGGAATTGGGAGTATGAGTGCTACACCTACCCTAAGGCAGGTAGCCTGCATACAATATAAGGGAGGAAAAGAGCCTTGCTCCTCCCCCTTCTTACTCTTGTTGCAATTGCTGTCTTTTGCCCCTCAACCATACCATCCTGCCTTGGAGCCAGCTGAGTATAGACTGAAACCTCCACAAACTGTGAGCTAAATAAACCTTTCCTTCCTTAAGTTTTAGTGTAGGATATTTTGTCTGAGACAAGTAACTAAGACACCATTTAAACTCAAACTATTTCCTCCCCACTCTCAGATTACCAGTATTGTTTGGGTTTCATTTATGTGAAAGTAAACATATAAACCTTCATGTCTGTCTTCTCTTACTGAGGATGGTTTTGAGATTTATCCATGTTATTCTATATATCAAAATATCATTTTTATTGTAGTATCCCATTATATATGTATAAACTAGAATCTGCTTTTCTATTGAAGTATTGGTGGATACTTAGATTGTTTACATATTTTGCTATTATGAATAAAGCTTCTATGAACATTCAAGTATTTATGTCGATACATGATTTCATTTGACTAAAACTCTATTAATAGAACTTCTGGATTATGTGATGTTATCTTAAAATTTGTAAGAAACTTTCAAGCTATTTTGCAAAGTGGCTATGCCATATGATATTCTGAGCTTCAAAACAGTGATTTTGAGTTTCACAACACTATTCCCATACTTGATTCTATGTCCTTGTAATTTTAGCCCTTCTCGTGCATATATAGTGCTTCATCTATGTATATTAGTCATTTATATATTTTCTTTTGTGACGTGTCTGCAAACTCTTTTGGACATTAATTAGGTTGTTTTCTACCTTGAATTGTAAGCATTCTTTATGTATTGTAAGTACTGAAGTACATACAATACAGATATATATACAATGAGTATATTTTAACCAATTCTATACCTTGTAAGATATTTTTTCAAATATTATGTGTCAAAGAAAATAAAGTCTTTGTCTTAGTTACTTTCCTCATTCCTGAGACACGAAACCTGACATCTACAACTTTAATAAGGAGAGGTTTATTTTAGCTTATACTTTTTAGAAAATTCCATAGTCTTCTGGCTCCAAGGCAAGGGTATGGTTGAAGGTAGTAGAAAAAAAGCAGTTCATGTTAGGACAGCCAAGAAGCAAAATACAAAAGGGAAGAGCCAGGGAGGAATATATATATACTTCAGGCCACACCCCCAGCGACCCACTTCTTTTGACCAGGACCCACCTCCTAACAGCACATTTGACTACTGAACTCATCTGCATATGAATCTCCTTATGAATTGAGCACTTCCATAATCCAATATTTGGGGGACATTCCAGATCTAAACCATAAGAATACGGATTGTCTAGCTTATAATTTTTCTTCATTGTTTTGTATTTTTTATTCTATTTTAGAAATCTCTGCCTACTCCAAGGTCATAAGGTTTTCTTCTTTCTATATAATGTATTGTTTTAGTCTGTTCATTTAAATCAATAACTCATTTGGGTTTTTTTTTTTTCCTGTATTGCTATCAAGTTTTTTTGGCATTTTGATGAAAAGACTTTCCCCTTACTTAATTTCATTGTCATTTTTATGAAAAATCAATTAATGAGATACCAGGGGGCCTACTTTCAGAATTTCCATCCCGCACATTCTCTACCTATCCTTTCATCAATACCGCTGTCTTCATTATTAAGTCTCAAAATCAAGAAAGTGAAAACCTCTTTGCTTTTTAATACTTTAGTTTTTAATGTTCAGTAACTCAGACTAAGGAAGCACCTTATGTTTCTAACTGGGAAAATTTTACCATAGATGAGTGTAACATTTTGGTAAATGCTTTTTCTATATCTAGTCAGATGAACAGATACTTTCTTAAGCAATTTATATGATGAAATACATAGATTTTCAAATGGTAACCTCAAATTTCATGGAATAAACCCCATGTTTTAATGATATAGCCATTTTATATTTTAATATATACTTGGATATGATTTAAAATTTAATTTCTTTGTCATATAAAAGGCTACTCAGATTACTCTTTTTTTATCAGTATTGACTTTTGAGTCTTTCAAATACTATATCTTTTGTCATGATGTCACAGATATAAATTTGTTGAAAAATATGATTACACAACATGAAATTGACAGTCTTCACCAGTTTGAAGGACACAGTCCAGTGCTATTAAGTATATTCACATGCTTGTGCAACTGTCTTCACCAACCATCCAGATTTCAACTTGCAAAACTGGGACAGCAAGGTTAATGATGGAAATTGACATGTAGGGTCTATGTTCATCTCACAAGGATAATTCATGTTCATATGACAGTATGGGTTGACCATGCTTTATCCAAAATTCTGAAATCCAAAAGACTCCAAAATATGAAAGTTTTTAAACACCAATATGATCCTACAAATGGAAAATTCCACACCTGACCTCATGTGTCAGGTCACAAGCAAAGCACACTAAAAATATTGCATAAATTACCTTCAAGCTACATGAATGAGATGTGTATGAAACATAAATTAATTCTATGTTTAGATTTTGATTCCATCTCCAAGATGAATTATGAATATATAAAGTCTCATTATGAATATGTAAACATTCTATAGTCCAAAGTAAAAATTACTTCTGGTCCCAGATACTTAAGATTGGCTATACTTAATTGGTATACACTCACTTATGGTAGCAGCCATGTAGTAAATGTTTGTGGAATTGGTAAATGACGAGTTTATGTTCCACTTAATATGGAATATTAAATGTTCTAACAAGTAACAAGCAAATTACTGCATAAAAACACTGTGGAATAAGGTAAAATACAGATGATCAAGGTAAACATTATTATCAATAATATTTATTTTGGGAATCAGTTAATAGTAAAAACAATATAAAGTTAATATAATGCATATTATTATCTTTGAAGTAGGTACTTAGGGTACAAGATATAGCATAAAAAAATTCTCCAACTGATATCAGCACAAACTTTCCTATACTATGAACTAAGAGACATTAATAGTATAACTAACTTGCATTTAACTATCCATATTTTCCTATCATGTTGTTAAAATTTTTTTTTTTTTTTTTTTTTTTTTTTTTTTTGGTACCAGGGATTAAACTCAGGACCTCACACTTGCCAGGAAGGTGCTTATGGCACCGGCTGTTACAAAATTTTGTTTGATCTTTTTTTCATAAAATAAAAAAATGTGTTAAGTGATAGGCTTTCTGTAGATCATAAATAAAGATTCTGTACTCACAGAACTTTCAGCAGGATAGAAAACATAGTTTTTAATTTGTAAAAACTACATCTTCAACTATAAAACACATTAAGCTCTATATAGGAACAACATGGGGTACAACAAAAGTCAATATGGAGTAGGGATACACAGATATCCTGTTGATTGGATGGTCTGAAAAGAGCTCTTGGAAGAGAGAACCCTAGGGCAGGTAAAAGCATCCAGCCAAGAAAAAAAAGCAGAGACCATTTCAGGTTGAGTGGAATCATGTGGCATGGATCTGAGAAGGAAAAATTTTGCCTCTATGTCTATGTCATTCTAATCAGATGGAAAAAGGGTCTGTGGTGAAGAGAAGGAGGAAGACAGGGACATGACTTCACAGTGTGTTCAGCTCTTGGTTCTATCCTGACAAAAGATACTAACACAGAACATTCAGCAAACTGAGATAAAGCACCTGGTTGGGAGGTGAGTTGCAGCTTGCCAGCCCAGGCCCCAGAAAAGTTTGGGACCATGGATCCCAGAGGATGGGTGCCTGCCCAGCTCCCTTAGGACACTGGACTAGACTCCAGAGGTTCCACGGGCTTGAGTGGACCACGCCCAGCGACCTTCATGCAACCAGGGGAGCCAGGCCCACCAAAAGGGGAGCCAGGCCCGCACCACCACCACGAGGTGAGTTGCAGCTCACCAGCGCAGGCCCGGAAAAGTTTGGGACCATCGATCTCGGCAGCAGAGCGACCATCCAGCCCACTAGGACATTGGATTATGCCTCAGAGGTTCTGCGGACTTGAGTGGACCACGCCCAGCCACCTTCTTTCAACCAGGGAACCCAGGTCCACCGTGCGAGGGGAGCCAAAGCCACTTGAGTCCCAGTAGTGGAGGTGCAGGAGGTGATTTCCAACACGTCCAGGGAAAGCTTTGGAACATTGCTGGAAACACAGAAATATAGGAAAATGACAAAACAAAAGACCAAATGCAATTCAAACCACCAGCCCATCCCAAGAAAGCTTAGGAGCCAGGTACATAGAAGAAAACAGTAGCCATCAACCTGAAATGACTGAAATGATATCAACTGAAAAAAAGAAGCAAGTACAGGAAGTTATGAGGGAACTCAAATCAGAAATAATCTCCTAGGTGAAAGAAGAAATGATAAAAGTAGTGAAAGAAATACTGAATGCATCCAACAAAGACACAGCTAAAAAATTAGAGGAACAAAGCAAAATGAATCCCTGAATGAACAGTTTAAGAAACAAACAGAATGCATGAAGCAGATTCAAAGAGATATACAGGAAATCAAAAATTCTATTGAAAGTTGTAAAAACCGCCTCAATGAAAGTAAAGATAAAATCTCAGACCTCGGCGTTTTGTCCGCACATCCTCACAGGCATTAGATATAGGACCTCTTAACTTGGAATACCTCTCGGTATCTTCACTTTCGCTGTGGCTGCACTGGAGGTCTACAATTCATTTGGAGTTAATGTTTGCAGTAGTTGATTGCAGTAGTAAGTTTAGAAGCTTAACTAAATTGATTTAGCAATTCTACACCCTAGGGTGTAGAAGACCACCCTAGAGTGGCTCATTACCTTGATGAAATAAAAGAGAAGGAGGAAGGATGGATGGGGTTTCATGCTTCAGAGGAGCTCCAGTCTTCACCTTCGACTTGGACATCATCTCCTGTCTTCCAGCACAGACTTTTTAGTTTCTGCCTTGGATTCTTAAGCCTTCCAGGATAGACCCTTTAGCCTTCCATCAGAGATCTATCAGCCTCCTGAATAGGAATTTGCATGGGACACTGATGAACTCCAGACCTTGGATTGAATCCTTTAGCCTCCAGCTCACAAACACCTTTTGCACACTTCCTCATCTGACTCTGGAGACCTCCACTACCCTCTGAAGGGGGCTGGAAACATGACAAGACAGAGAAACAGCAAAAGGCCTCCAACTGCCAAACCAGGAAAAGTGAATCGAGTAGAGGTAAATGCAGAGGAGGTTGAGGGCAGTAAACACGTAATATCAGACACAGCCTCATCAGAAATAAAGAAATACTTCCGTGACCTCATCAACAAATTTAAATCTGAAATTCTAACTCAGGTGAAGCAAGATATAAGAAGATTAATAAAAGAAATCCTGGGTAATCCTCAGGAAGACACAAATAGAAGATTGGGGGAACCCAGAAAAAGAAGAGAAGCCTTTGATGAAGAATATAAACAAAATCCAGAATACATGAAACAGATCCAAAGAGAATATCAGGAAATGAAAAACCCCATTGAAAGCTGGCAAAACCTTTTAACAGAAACTAAAGACAAACTTTCAAAACTTGAAGATAGATTTGTAATGTATGATCGTGAAAGGAAGGATTTCTTAAAAATAACAAGGAACCAGGAAGCAACGATACAAAGGCTAGAAAATGACAAGAGGATTTATAACCTAAGAATAAAATATGTGAATGAAGATGCAGTGACAAATACAAATGAAATAAAAAGTTTATTCACAGAAATAATTAAGGAAAACTTCCCAAACATAGGTAACGGAAGTGAAGTTCAGATAAATGAGGCATACAGAAATCCAGCCAGCTACAACCAAAACAGATCTACACCCAGACATAAAATAATCAGGATCTCAGAAATACATCACAAGAACAGAATATTAAAAGTGGTCAGAGAAAAAAAACAGATTACCTATAAAGGCAAACTCATCAAAATCACAGCGGACTTCTCAATGCAAACCATCAAATCAAGAAGAGCTTGGAGTGAAATAGTCCAGCCCTGAAAGAAAATAACCTCCAACCCAGAATGATGCACCCTGCAAAACTACCTCTCAAAATTAATGGAGAGACAACATATTTCCACAAAAAAGAGGAACTGGGGGAGTTTGTGACCACCAATCCAACCCTCCACAGAATACTGAAGGACATTCTAGAGAGAGAGAAGAAAATCACCAGGATTCCAGGAACAGTGGCAGACAGGCCTCAAAGAAAGGAGACAGTGAAATGAAGGAGAAAAGTAAAGAAACATTAATGACAGAAAAATAGCATAGAGAGATAAGAGGGAAGATTGGTTATATTGCTGTTTTATCTTGACTGATTTTATTTGACTCTGGTATGCTTGAGAGTATTAAGCCTGAGAGTAGAGGCAACTACTCTAAGGATGACAAGATTCAATAGGATACCCATTCTTGTTTGATTATTACGTGCCTTTGAAGTCCTACAATGTCTCCAATGTTTGGTTTTTATTAATAGTGTTATGTACTGCTAAGTTTAGTTATACTATGTCTGACGACATACAATTTTATTGAAAATAATAAGAGACATCAAAGTAACTACCATAGATCACCTAGTATTGTGGTTTCATATGTCCTTTTCATGTTTCTCAAGGAATTTGTATTGTTGACTTGTTTTTGTTTTTTGGTTTTTGATTTGTTTTGATTTGTTTCTCCCTCTAATACAGAAAGGCTAGGTATATATGTAGAGACTTATACATGTGTAGAACTTCTAAACAGTTTATGAGAATGGATTATAGTTATTGTAAAGAAAAGAGAGGAAAAGAAAGTATTCTAAAGGATACAACTGCATGTATGTTTAACTCTGTAGGATTGATAAACATATAACTAAGTTTTTGTTGGATAGATGAACAGAACTGGTTGCAGTTTCACTGTGTAAATGTTTACTTTGTAGGATTTACTTTTGTAACTTGAACAACTACTTCTAAGGTTAAAATATGTAATTATCAACTAGTGATTTCTTACTGGTTACTATTTTTGCTTTTTTTTTATGGTTTTCGTTTTGAAATTTTGTATTATTTCTATCCTCTGTTTCACCTTTTTTTTCTTTAATTAAAAAAAATTCTGGAATTATTAATACTATGCTGTTGAATGTCTAAATTTTTTCCTTGAAGAATATTTAGACATTTTATATCTATCAATTAAGTGACCTGTCATAAGCAATGGTCAATTTGAAGCTTGGTTTAAAGCTTGGTAAGGGAAGGTTTAGGGAAAGCTTTAGAAGAGGCTTCCAGGTAAGATTTTTACTTCATTTGTGTCCTCCCTCTTTAGAAACTAAGCCCTGTATTATGTTTTGCCCATGTCTGAAATTCCCAAATATTTAGATGTTTATAGTGACAGGAGAAGTAGTGCATACTTGTTGTGGGGAAGCAGAGGTCATATGTTTGCTATTCCTATAAATGCTATTTTTTTCTTATTATAATTTTGCATATAAGCTTTATAATGTACAGATACTATATCTTCATGAATTATCATGGCAATGTAAATTAAAATATTGTTCATGTGTTTTTACTTTCCTAAAAAAAAAAAAAAAAAAACTCAGACCTCAAAGATAAGATTGCAGCTAGTGAACAGAAAAGGAAAGATCTTCTAAAAATAACAAGAAATCAGGAAATAACAATTCAACCAGATGATGCATAGAAAACCAACATAAGATTAACAGGGATAAATGAAAAAGAAAGGGACAACACAAATGATATCAAGAAGCTATTTACAGAAGTAATAGCTGAAAATTTCCCAAACATGAGTATGGAAACTGACATACAGATTAGTGAAGCATATAGAACTCCAAATAGCCATAACCAAAACAAAACTACACCCAGACATATAATAATCACCATCCCAGAAATCAGACATAAGAACAGAATAGTAAAAGGTGTTAGAGAGAAAAGGCAGATCACCTATAAAGGAAAACCTATCAGAATCACAGCAGACTTCTCAATACAAACAATGAAGTCAAGAAGAGCATGGAGTGAAGTGTTTCAGATCCTAAAGGAAAACAACTTCCAACCCAGACTGATGTACCCTGCAAAACTGTCCTTCAAAATGGATGGAGAAAAAAGATACTTCCATGACAAACAACAGCTGAAGAACTTCATGATCACCAAACCAACCCTACAAAGAATACTGAAAGGCACATAGGAAAAAGCCACAAAGCAAGACAGACAATTAAAAAGAATGGAAAGTCAAGATAAAAAATCAGAAAGATAACATGTCAACAATAAACCAATATATGGCAGTTATAACCATTAATGTAAATGGCCTCAATGCACCAATTAAAAGAAACACACTGGCAGAACGGATCAAGAAACAACATCCAATCAAATGCTGTCTACAAGAAACCCATCTAACCCAAAAGGAAACTCATAGCCTGAAAGTCAAAGGATGGAAAACAATACTCCATGCAACAGGAACTCAAAAAAAAGCAGGGGTAGCTATTCTGTTTGCAGACCATGTGAACTTCAAACCAAGAATGGTCCGAAGAGATAAAGAAAGAAGGTCACTACCTACTAGTTAGGGGAAAACTGCAAGAGGAAGAGATAACAATCTTAAATATATATGCATCAAATTCCAGAGGCACCCAGGCACACAAAGCAAGTATTAACAGAAACGAAAAATTAAATAAGCAATAAGACAATTATAACAGGAGACCTTAACACACTATTGACACAAAGGGATAGATCAACTAGACAGAAAATCAGCAAAGAAATCACACCTGTGAACAAACAGATTTGACAGACGTATACAGAGTGTTCCATCCAACAACATCAGAATATACACTCTTCTCAGCAATACATGGGACATTCTCTAAAACAGACCATATACTAACCCACAGAACATATTTAAGTAAATGCAAAAGAATTGAAATTATCTCGTGCATGTTATCAGATCGTAGCACCATGAAACTAGAAATTAATGATAAAACTAACTGCAAAAACTACACCAACACATGGAAACTGAATAATATACTCTTGACCAATCAGTGGGTCACAGAGGAAATTAAAGAAGAAATTAAACAATATCTACAAGCAAACAAAAATGCAAATACAACTTACAGGAACCTGTGGGATGCAATGAAAGTGGTCCTCAGAGGAAAATTTATTGCACTGAGTTCCCACTTTAGGAAAACAGAATGAACACAAATAAGCAACCTGATATTACACCTCAAACAGCTAGAAAAAGAAGAGTAAGCCAAGCCCAAAGCCAAAAGAAGGGAGGAAATTATAAAGATCAGAGCAGAAATTAATGCAATAGAAACTAAGAAAACAATACAAAGAATCAATGAATCAAAGAGTTGGTTCTTTGAAAGAATAAATAAAATTGATAGCCAACCTAATTCAAAAAAGGAAAGAAAAGACCCAAATTCATGCAATACAGAATGAAAAAGGTGAAATCACTACCAACCCTGTGGAAATACAGAAGATCATCAACAACTAGTTCGAAAACCTCTACTCTCATAGGTTTGATAACACAGAAGAAATGGACAGATTCCTAGAGACATATGAACCACCAAAGCTGGATCAAGAAGATGTAAAACTGCTGAATAACCCAATTTCTATTAATGAAATTGAAAATGTAATCAAGTCCCTACCAACAAAGAAGAGACCAGACCCAGACGGATTCACTGAAGAATTCTACAAGAAATACAAAGAAGACTTAAAGCGAACACTCCTCAAACTCTTCAATGAAACTGAAAGGGAAGCAATTTTCCCTAAGTCATTCCTGGAAGCAAATATCACTCTAGTACCAAAACCTGAGAAAGACTCAACTAAAAAAGAGAACTACAGGCCAGTCTCCCTAATGAACATAGATGCAAAAGTTCTCAATAAAATATTGGCAAACAGGATGCAGCAAATCATCGAGGAGATTATACACCATGACCAAGTGGGATTCATCCCAGGCATGCAGGGATGGTTCAACATACGTAAATTAATAAATGTAATCCACCATATCAATAGAGCCAAAAGTAAGAATCACATGATCATTTCTATAGATGCAGAAAAAGCTTTTGATAAGATCCAATACCCATTTATGATAAGAATCTTACAGAGAATTGGAATAGATGGTCTTTACCTCAATATGATAAAGGTCATCTACAACAAACCAGCAGCCAGTGTCATATTAAATGGCCAAAAACTGAAAGCCTTTACCTTGAAATCAGGCACAAGACAAGGATGTCCCTTATCACCACTCCTATTCAACATAGTACTAGAAATACTAGCCAGAGCAATTAGACAAGAGAGAAATAAAAGGAGTAAAGATAGGAAAAGAAGAAGTTAAATTATCATTATTTGCAGATGACATGATACTCTACATAAAAGACCCCCAAAATTCCACTGAAAGACTCCTAGATATAATAAATAAATTCAGCAATGTAGCTGGATATAAAGTCAATACTCGAAATCAATAGCATTCTTATACACTGACAACAAAATCACCGAGAGAGAAATAAGAGAAGCCACACCCTTCACACTAGCATCCAAAAAAATGAAATATTTAGTAATTAATCTAACAAAAGATGTAAAAGAGTTGTACAGAGAAAATTATAATGCCCTGAAAAAAAATTGAAGAGGACCTCAGTAAATGGAAAGACATCCCTTGTTCATGGATAGGAAGAATAAATATTGTGAAAATTTCTCCCAAAATTGTTATACAGATTCAATGAAATCCCAATGAAAATACCACTAACATACCTCATAGAGCTAGAGAAATCACTCCTAAAATTCATCTGGAACCAGAAGAGACCTAGAATAGCAAAGGCAATTCTAAGCAGCAAAGCCAAGGCAGGAGGCGTCACAATCCCTGACTTGAAGTTATACTACAAAGCTACCATAATAAAATCAACATGGTATTAGAATAAAAACAGACCTGAAGATCAATGGAACAGACTAGAAGATAGAACTACAAACACACTCAGCCTCCTTATCTTTGATAAAGGGTCCAAGCATGTTCACTGGAAGAACAATAGTCTCTTTAATAAATGGTGCTGAAAAACTGGCTTTCCATATGCCAAAAACTAAAATTAGACCCATGCCTCTCACAATGTACTAAACTAAAATCTAAATGGATCAAAGATCTAAAGATTAAAACAGAAACACTAAATCTGTTGGAAGACAAAGTAGGTAAAAATCTTGAAGACATAGGGGTTGGTAGAGAATTCATGAACAAGAACCAAACTGCACGGGAAACACTTCCCAGAATCAATAACTGGGAACACATCTTATTAAAGAATTTCT
>PVLA01006251.1:47842-128162 GCA_004027455.1 Hydrochoerus hydrochaeris | reverse complement strand
AGTTTTGGTAAGCTCAAAAGCAAAAATAACTAAAAACCAAATTTCCCTGGAAAATGTCTTTGAAAAGGTGAACAAAGCCCAATGAGAGATAGGAGAAGACTGTTAAACTGCCAGAGAGAGAGAGAGAGAGAAAGAGAGAGAAAAGAAGAAGAAGAAGAAGAAGAAGAAGAAGAAGAAGAAGAAGAAGAAGAAGAAGAAGAAGAAGAAGAAGAAGAAGAAGAAGAAGAAGAAGAAGAAGGAGGAGAAGGAGGAGGAGGAGGAAGAGGAGAAGGAGAAGAAAAGGAGGAGGAAGAAGAAGAGGAGAAGGAGGAGGAGGAGGAGAAGGAGGAGAAGAAGAAATTACAAGGAGCTTACCTCCTTCCTTCTCCTTATTTTTGCTTGTGAGCTTACCAAAACTAGTGTATGTGCAATCAAACCTCCCTGCTAAGGTTAATCTGTGTTTGCAACCACTCCCTAATGCTGAGCTCCAGCCCACCTCCTATCATCAAGCATTAGATAGGGAGAATGCAATCTAGATCTCTCACATGCGCAGTTCACAGGAGAGTTCCGCTCCTATAAGAATCTAATGCCAACATTGATCTGACAGTCAATACAGATGAAAACTTCACTTCCTCACTTACCACTTACCTCTTGATATGTAGCCTTGTTCCCAACAGGCTACAGACTGGTACTGGTCCATGGATTGGGGTTTGGGAAACCTCGGTGTAAGTGAGACCATTTCCCTTTCATTGACAAATTCCATCTCAGGCTCTGGGTTTTAGTAGTCCGCTCTGCACTGGGTTATTCTGTTGGAAATCCCATTATTTTCCCAGGCAATTCCCTCATATGATATTTAAAAGGGTTCAAAGCAGCTCTCCTTCTAAAGAAAGTGCGCACTCCGACAAACTCTTGGGCTGCAGGCCACTTGATATAAAGAAGGTCATGTCACCTTCACCTTTCTGGTTGGAACGGCTAGCCTATCTGTTGCTGCCTTCCTCTTCACAAAGTCCTACATAAACTACTGTTTGTAGTCATCCTTCAGTACTTATGGGGAGGGGTCTGGTTCTAGGACCTTCTCAGACATCAAAATCCATGGATACTCAAGTGTCTCACAGAAAATAGTATTTGCATGTAACCAATTCATATTCCCCGGTATGCTTAAATCATCTCTAGATTACTTACGTATGAATATTTTCAGTCAAGATTGGTTGAATCTGTGAGTGCAAAGCTGTTAGATACAGAGAGAGCATTATGTAACTGGTTTCTAGTCATCTTCTGTGGCACTCTTACAAGATAGTTTGCTAACAACTTTGTTATGTAACATTTGCTTCCTTACAGTTCTAGTTTAAACTTCCCATTTGAAATCCTTATACTTGCATCTGTGGCCTAAACATGACTTGGATGTGATATAATGTTCATGTACTTTACTGATGGATTAAATTTGCCAAAGTTTTAAGGTTTTGTAATCTAGCCGGGCGTGGTGGCTCACGCCTGTAATCCTAGCACTCGGGAGGCTGAGGCATGAGGATCGTTGCAAGTTTGAGGCCAGCCTAGGCTACAAAGTGAGTTCAAGACCTGCCCGAACTGCATAGAAATCCTCTCTCAAAAAGACAAAAAAAAATTTTGTAATCTATAGTTATAAATGACCTATACATATTCTTTTGTACAAACTTCGTACATGTAATGCAATCAGATAAAAATGTGCATAAAGTAGAATGTTTGTTACTTTCTATAACCAATTCTCTTAATTCCAGCCCATGGATTCCTGCCAATAGCAAGGAGAATTATGATTAAATATGTTTATGTCTCTGTGAATTTAAATCAAATTTAATCAACTCAAAATGCATACATCCTAATGGCCGTCCTCATAAGAACAGGAGGAGAAAACTCATGCAGTCCTGTAGTCTTCCCACAGTTGATATCCACTGAGGGAAGGTTGGTTCCACCTTATCTTTGGGGCATCATTTTCTTTAAAACCATCTTGCTTTGTTGCCCAGGCTGGCCACCTGCCTCAGAGTAGCTGGGACTAGAGGTACATGCCACTGTACCCTATTTTAAGTATCATTCTTAGGCTTATTATTAAGATCTGTCATCCCTACATTCTTTACTCCCTTCATGTAACCCAAGGTTTTCTCCAGCTTAAAGGTTTTCCCCAGTATCTATCTGACCCCTGAGAGATATAAGGAACTCTTGATTGCTCTCCTTAACATGGCATAGTGGTAGGACTCTGGCAGAGGGGAGTGGCTACATTTGGAACTCTCTCAGCTATTGCTATCACACATATACTGAACTTGGTACCAAACCAAATGCAGAGAAATAACCTGCTTCCTCACCCCACCACCAATTAGGAAATGGGCACCAGCCATGTTTTAGGATTCATGATCATTTTTTTACCTCCCATTCTTCTGTCTTTCATACACTCTCCTTATTCCACATTATCAGAAAAACTTCTAGTTTCCCTTTCTGTCTCTCAGAAAATTCCTCTAGCAAATATTCTTTTTCTTTCTAGCTGCCATGTGCCCCACCCTCATCCCCCATTTTGAGTTAATACTAGTGCGGGAAAGAGAGGCCAGGGAAATTATGCAAATTATGGAGGTTTCTTTTTTCCAAAAACACTTAAGTATATGCAGTTGCTTGTTGCACAGTTGGGCAATTAAATGAGGGACAAAGTGTTGAGACAAGGACGGTAACTTTATTTGAAAAACTGGCCCACCAGGAAGATGGAAGATGATTGTCCAAGTCCACCTTACTGGGAAGCTGATTTAGAAGTAGTATAATAGGTGGTAGCTGGGTGGTCTTAGACTGAGGGGTGCCGTCTCAGAGGGTCAGCCAGCTGATGCACAGCTGACCCTAACTGCCTCTATCATAAAATGCTTTTCAGTTCTGTAAATCTCAAAAACAAAGATTATTATTTCCTGAGACTATTCTTGTCTCTGATTAATTTTCTTATGTGCAGCTCCTGACATACTACCCAACAGATAGTCCAGAGTGGGTAGCTAACTCAAGGACCTCTTGCTGATGGCCAAACTCACTGTAATAAAGAAAAATATACTTTATCTGATTACTGTGAAAGACAAGGGTCAGGTAAAATCCAATAGGGCTCTGCATATGAGATCTGGTCTCAATGGTTGACTTTTTATTTCCATTCAAATCCAAAACATTTATTGTTCTTATGCTTCTGCTATGTTAAAGATCCATTATTCTGATGGGGAAACGTGCTTCCCAGTGCTTTACTCAACTTCCTGAAACCTATACTAATAACTGTCATCATTGATAGCCATGGTCTAGACACCTCAAGTATTTCTAATTTTTCAGTCTTGTGAAATACCATTGTCATTTCACAGAAAAATAAATCGAGACACAGAAATTGAAGTTGTATTCAGAGGCAGACTAACTTGCTGTAATAAAGAGGTACCAAAATATAGTGCCATGAACATGTATGAGTTTGTTACTATCTCACAAAATAAAACAGAGGTAGGCAAGAGATCCAGTATGGTAGGTGGTTCTACCTCACACAGCTCAAGAGACACAATATGCTCTGTCTGGTCCACCACCGACACTGAGGGTTTGGCCTCCATGCTTACCTAGCTGACTATTCACCATCATGCACCTAGGCCCTAGCCTGTGGAAAGGAAGAAAGAAGAGGTGAAAATGAGGCAGGAAGGTAGGGCATGGCAAAACTGGCTGAGACAATTAGCATGGCCAGATTCCAGGACACATGCACAAATGTCCTGGCACTTCTCATGAGAAGTGATGTCTGGAATAAATAAAAGGATACAGATACCATGAAAAGCTTACTATTTTGCCTCTTCATGGTAGCCCAACCTGTGCCCCAAAGGGTGAGTTTTTATTTTTGTTTTTGTTTTTAGTTTTCCTCTCTTTTACTCAACCTAAGTTCACTCTACAGAACTAGTGTCTGCCTTATGCTTCATTTAAAATTTTTCCTACCTCAAATAAATGTGAAACTTTGCCCCTGTTTTTGTTTGCTTCATTTAATTCTTTGTTTGAGATGGAAAGAACATAGAAACCACCTCCAGAAGAGAACTTGACATCCCAAAACTCAGTAATATTATTTAGCTTAGCCAGCCAGGAGATCAGGTAAGACCTTTGGACACATTTTGTTTTGTTTTGTTTCTCTAAAATGCCATGACCGTATTTCTTCTTCTTCTTCTTCTTCTTCTTCTTCTTCTTCTTCTTCTTCTTCTTCTTCATCTTCATCTTCATCTTCATCTTCGTCATGGTCACCTTCGTCTTCTCCTCCTCTTCCTCTCTGTCTCTCTGTCTCTCTGTCTCTCTCTCTGTCTGTCTCCTCTGTTTGTGATTCTTTTTTGAAACAGGGTCTCACTATGTAGTCCAACTCACTATATGGCCCATACTGACCTTGAACTTCTAGCGATCTTCCTACCTCACCTCCCCAAGTGCTGACATTACAGTTATACATCACCATGCCTAGCCAGGTCTTCCTCCTCCTCCCCCTCCTCCTCCTCTTCCTCTTCTTCCTCCTCCTTCTTTTTCTTCCCCTATCTCTGGGAATCTGGGAAAATTTCTTATGGTTCCAGAAAGAGCTTTCTAGTGTGTCCTTCCATGTAGGGTGGGGAAGGGAATATACAAGTTCTGTTTTTCTTCCAACTGCAATAGACTTTCTCTTTTTCATTTTCTTGCACTCACTCTGTGGGTATGAGTTAAGTAGCTAGAGACCTCACTCATGAATCATTTGGATGGTCTGTGCATGATCTGGAGTTTGGTATGCCCTGCTGCCTGTATGTTTGTTTGCCGTATTTTGCTACCCATTTGGGAAATTAGTCTGGCCTCTACCTACCCCATTTTGTAAATGGCTTTTTCTTTCTCAGTTTGCTGTTCTAGGCCAGAGCACAATGTTACCTTATTGTGTGTCTAAATACTACCTTGCCCTGTCACATGGCCAGGCACCATGTCATCTTGTCTGGCATTACATGCAGGTTTGGGTCAACTGCTGCCATTTTTTTTCCTGTACCTTTTTTTTTTTTTTTTTGAACAACTGTCCTTACAAACTAAGCCTCTGATTTTAGAGAGTACATGGGTTTCCTCCCTCTTTTCTTTTGAATTGTACAGGCACAGTATCTTCCCATATGGGAAATTTGCTCATTTTAAAACTCCTACAGCTTTTTCCCTTAGCGGGCAGCAGTAGATGGCAGCCAAGCCAGCTCTTGACTTGACTCTCTCTGGGTCCTAGAGCCCCTCTTGATTATCCCTTCCTGCTGGATCCCTTCCTTGTTTCTCTTAACCAAATGCAGGTTAACAAAGCACCAGCGTTTAAAACTTAACTAAAGCAACTATGAGTATTCAAAAGCAGAGCCACCCCTGTTCTTAGGGAAAAAAAAGGGGTGTTTCTGCTGCATTAAACTAAGTACCAAGGTTTTTACTATCAGCATAAATGCAAAAGATATTTTTTCCCAAATGGGTTCACTCTGCTTAAGTAAGAGTCATCAGGTGGCTCAACTGTGTGGTTAAGGGAAATTAACCAGGGGGTGATTTCACAGGTATCAAAGGACTAGGTAGGATCATTAAGTCAATCTGACCCCTTCTCCCCATTGAGTAAATAGAACCAAAATATGGAAAGTCTGTCATGCTTGCTTGCTTCCATGAATGACATCAGTGTCACACTGGAGTTTGGACAGAGACATCTGTCTAGTAGGTGCTTGAGTCTCACAAGAGATAGTTTATAGGATTCTCAGGTCTCTTCCTTTTGAACGAGACACCATCCTAAGGGCCCAAGACCTAGACTGTCTCTAGGCTGAGGCTAGCCATGGGAAACCTCTCAGACCTTGCCATGCAGATGCCACCAACTTGGCCACTAGACCATATTTTAATGATCAGGAAAGGTTTGATCCTTTAAAAACAGGACCAGCTTATCTACTATTGCAATATGGTTTGGGTTTAGTATCAATTGGGAAATGGCAATAAATGGGTATGTCATGGCATTTTAAATTATGAGATTATACTTCAGCTACAATGTTTCTGCTTAAAACATAAAAGGTAAAATAAAATGGCTTATATTCTGGCTTTTGTGACCCTTTATCACAGGAAATGCTCAGAAATTATGGTGCTTAGCCAGGCATTGTGACACACACCTGTAATCCCAGGACTCTGGAGGCTGAGGCAGGAAGAGCACTATGAGTTCAAGGCCACCCTGAGCTACATAGTGAGTTCAAGGCCAGCCTCTAGTACATAACTAGACCCTGTCTTAAACAAAACAATACAGAAACTATGGTACCTAGAGAGGCCCCTACGGAAAAGGAAGATATCCTGGATGACCCTGCCCTTGTAACCCCTCCTGTCTCTCAGGCAGATGTGGGCACTGACTAGACCTTCACTCACTGCCTTAGTTACTTTTACTTTTGTGGTTGAGGCAAAATACCTGCAGCCCAAGTTAGGGAAGGAAAGGTTTATTTCTTACAGGTTGGAGGTTCCAGTCCAGACTCAGCTGGCTCAAAGTGGCAGGGTGGCATGGCAGGCCACAGTAAACAGCAAGCACAAACAACCAAAGAGAAAGACACGCCTTCCTGCCCTTACACTGTATGCTGGCTCCACCCCTAAGTGAGTGTAGCACTCACACCACCAATCTGAATGCTAGACAATGAACCAATCACAAATGCTAGATTCAACTGCATCCTTGATTGCATGAGTCTGGGGAGGGGGCACTGACATAAATCATGACATTACCCCTGGTCCTCCAAAGATTCATGCACGTCCTTTATACAAAAGACATTTAGTCCATCTCCAAGAGTTTGCAAAGTCCAAACAGTTTCAGCATTGCTGAAAAGTCCAAGTCCCAAGTCTCTTCTGAGATGCAAGGCAAACTCTTAGCTGCAAGCCCCTGTACAATTGAAAACAAAGTTAAATACTTCCAATATATAAAGACACACTATAAACTTACCATTCCAAAAGTTACAAACAGGGAAACACAAAGCATTGGAACAAAAGCAAGTGCAAAATCCAGCAGGGTGAACATTAAGTCTTGGAGTTCCATGCTCAGCATCTGAAGCAATTTGGTTGCAAGCTCCAAAAAGCTTGAGTGACTCAACCACGGCACTTCCAGGGGTTCCACTTCCTACAGCTGTCTTAAGCCCACTCTGCTTGGTCTTTGCAACTTTCCTTGGGTGATCCACGTTTCTGGCTTTTCTAAACTTCTGGGTTCTCTACTGCACCTTTGGCTTCACACTCATAGCTTCACACACTACCCTCCAGGGTCACACTGCCTGACCTCCCAGGCCTTCTTCTGAAATTGGGGTGGAAGCCTTTTTAACCTCAGAACTTGTGCATTCTCCATTTGCCTAAAAGCAGCACCATGTGGATGTGGTCAAGGTCTGCTGCCAGCTGGAGCAGTAGCCAGGCTTTCCTCTCTTGGCTGTAGGTGTCGAGTGCCTGGATTTCTGAGCTCTCTTAACCTGATTGTGAGAAATAGCTTCTCTATGTCACTGCCATTCTGGAACCTGGTGCAACTGCAACCATTTTGGAACCTCCTGTGGCCTCCACCACCATTCTGGAACGTGGCACTCTGCAGCTTTCTCCTCCAAACAAAGTCTTTCACTTTTGCCGTTTTGAGTCTGCAAAGGGTGGGGATTTTTCCATGAGACTTTTATGGGATGCCCCCATGCCATGTTTTTGTTTTTATGTTCCTTCTCAGCAATCAAAGTCTCAGCTCAATCTTTGTAGTCCACAGCTTTCTGGTCAAACTCACATTTTGAATCATCCTGCTGGGCTCTTTGCTCCTGATTCACAACATAAATCTGGCTAAAAGCCTCCAACAATAGCCATGTCATCACCTCAACATTTGACTGCCTTGAAATTTCTTCTGCCAGATTAATCAGTCTGCCATCCTTAATCTCAGTCTCAGGCAAAGTCTCTGGACACGAGCAGAATGCAGACTTTTGGCCAAGCTATAACACACATCATCTGGAGTCCAACAATCAATGCAGTCCTTCTTCACAGCAGAAACCTCCTGAGCCTGGTCTTTACAGGCAGGCTTTCTATTAACCTTCTGGTCTCCTGAGCTCTGACCAGAATCTCCACTACAGAACCGCCTAAGCTGTTCCAGCTCTATGTGTTCAGGTGACATCTCCAAAGCTTTCCAAATACTTCCTACAAGCCATTTCCAAAGGCTCTTGAACCACGTGGTCAGGTACATTACAGCAACAACCCCACTCCTGGTACCAAATTCTGTCTTGGTTACTTTTACTTTCATTGTTGAGACAAAATACCTGAAGCCCAAAGTTAGAGAAGGAAAGGTTTGTTTCTTACAGCTTGGAGGTTTCAGTGCATACTCAGTCATGGCTCCAAGTGGCAGGGTGGCATGAAAGGCCACAGTAAATAGCAAGCACAAACAGCCAAAGAGAAAGACATACCTTCTTCCTGCTGTTACACTGTATGCTGGCTCTACCCCTAGGTGAGTGTAGCACTCACAACACCAATCTGAGCACTAGACAATGAAACAATCACAAATGCTAGATTCAGCTGCATTCTTGATTGCATGAAACTTGAGGGAGCCACTGACATAAATCATGACACTCACTGATCTGTCTGATGACACTGGGAGATCTCTTTGACTTCCTTTTTATAGTCCTCAGGCCAAAAATCAGTTTCCTTTTTTTAGTTGCAGAAATCATCCTTCAATTTAGACTACTCCAGTCCATCGAGAATGGCAATGGACCTTCTTTTACCTCTCAATCAGGGAGTGGCAAAGGCTTTAGGAATAAAGTACCAGTACTACCTCCATTCCACTTGGTGGCCTCAGGTTTCTGGAAAGGTAGAAAGGTCTAACAAGTCCCTAAAACAAGCTCTGGAAAAACTTTGCCAAGAGATGTCTGAGTTCTGACTCTAATTACTGCTAGTAGCACTCACGTATCAGGGACTTGGCTGTGTAAGAGTTAAATTGCTGACCATAGTGTTCTTGCACTGTGGCACTGTGTTAGGGAAACACAGTGTCTGAAAACAAGATAACGCTGCAGCTGTAGGATGCTAACTTTCCCTCAAATGACTCAAGGGCAGTACTCTGTCAGCCTTAGAGATCAAACTGTTCTCTTAATTAGAGAGATTTACTACCTTGAATGTCTGTATTCTAACTTTGCAAGGCCTTACTTATTTTCATTGGTTTTTGCCTCAGATGTGCCCTCCACTTCCTGCACCCCCTTGAATTGTTAAGGACCTAATAAAAAGTGAATAGTCCAGAGAAGTCTTTGTCTTAGCTCCAAGAGAGTTCTGACCTTTTTGTCTTAGCTCCAAGAGAGATCCTGGACCCCACGATCATATCATATTGTCTGTTTAACTTAAGCCATCACCAACACTCATCATAGGAGATCAGGATCTAAGACTCATAAGAGTTTGTAATTTGCCCAAAACTGTGCTAAATATGCCCATTTGAAGTGGTACATGGGAGGTCATTTCTATAATTTATCTGAAATACCCCTCTGACATACATTCTCCTCTACAGGAAGCATGAAATCTGACCTGCTCCTCATGTTTGGGCTAAGAGTAAAGTTTCTTTCTCAAACAGGCAGGCCAATGGTCACTCTTTCTTACTGTCTTCTGCTAGGCTTTTTTTTCTTCAACCCAGCCAGTGAGCCACAACACCCCAAGGTAGTTGGACAACACATAATCCTCAGTAGGTGGGGTCTATAGCCTCTTTAAGTCAGAAGAAGCTATTGAAGACAAAGACCTTCAATCCCTTAACAACCTAAAAATAATTCTGGGTATTTGTGTCTCAGGAGAAAAGGAGTCAGGAAGTCTGGTTGGGGGAGTAAATATGGCCAGATCCGAGGACAAATGCATCAAATAATTCTCAAGACCTTGTATGTGGAACTGCTTGTGAGAACCCGTGATGTGTGGGATAGAGAAAAGAATAGAGATGCCATGAAGAGTTCACTGTTGTGTCTCTTTATGGAAGCTCACCTTCCATACCTGGGTATAGTTTTGGTTTATATTTATGTTTTTATTTTGTTTTTTATTTTTCCTCTCTTTTCATTCTAAGTTTGCTCTGCAGAGCCAGTTTCTTCCTTGCCCTTCATTTTTAATTTTTTCTATCTCAAATAAATGTGATACTTTGCTACTGTCTTTGTTTGTTTCATTAAATTCTTTGTTTGAGATGGAAATAATCTATAAGCTATCTCCAGAAAAGATGTCAACACCCCAAAACCCAGTGTCTCCTGGTCACTTTCTTCACTGCTGAGATAATATAACTGATACCCAAAGTTAGAGGAGGAAAGCTTTATTTTAGTTCACAATTTACAGAGGTTTCAATCTGTAGACAGGGTGGCACAGCACAGGAGGATCACAGAGGAGAAAAAGTTCATGATAGGCAGAAAACAGCAAGCAGAAATTAAGCACCAGCCCACCTTCTGTCCCTTACATTCTATCCAGTCTTTTTTACCTTAAAGAGAATAAAGCCAAACAAAATAAAACAATAAATCCAGCCAAAACAAAACAGTGAAAGTGATAAGGAACTTCAAAACAAAGTAATAGGAAATCAACAGTGGCTACCATAATGCTTCTTGTTATCTTCAGAATAGCCTCCCATACCATAAGACATAATAAAATCAAACAAACAGAACAGAATAAAACCAATCAATATAAAACAATGAAAGCAATACAGGACTTCAAAACAAAATAATAGAAATCAACAATGGCTAAATAATATAGCTTATCTTTGAAATAGCTGCCCTTGTCCTGGATATAATAAAATCAAACAAAACAAAGCAGAATAAAACCAAACCCAACAAAACAATGAAAACAATACTTTAAAACCAAATAATAGGGAATTAACAATAGCTACCACCTTCAGAAGGAAATCCCCTACAATTGCTATATTGCACTTTGTGATCCTCTAAATAGATGCTCAGACTACTGGCTTTAGGTTTGCAAAGTCATTCAAACAATACAAGCATTAAATTGTCTTTTTTTTACTTCAGTGGCTATCATCTCAGCTTGTGTGTCTCTGAATCAGCTGGTTGTAATGGGGAGGGGAGGGATCTCAGCACTTTTTGTCTTCCAGCCAGTACAGCAGCTGGCTCACAGGAAGGGGTTGGCCTGGCTCACAGGAAAGGGTTAGCTTCTTCTTGGTTCTTCCTGGGATGCTGTCTTTTCTCATTCTGAGCAATGCGCCAAATGAAAAACTAGTTTGTATTTCACTTGTAGACGGAAGAGGTTGGTTAGATGTATGTAAAGTCACTGGATAGAGCTTCCTGGAAAATTTCAATTGCCCTTTTTCCCTTCATTCTTTTTGTTTCTTGGCAGGCAGGAGAGGCAGCTAGAACTTCAAAAGCCATATCAGGTTATGAGAAACAGAGAACATGGGGCTGTATGCTAAAGATAGTGGAGCATGCTGGAAGGGGAAACCTGGAAGCATTAGGGTCAAGGAGCCATCACAGTAATCCTGAACTGTCTAACACTGCACTTCTTTACTTTAAAAGAGAAATAAGCATCTTTTCACATTTAAGTTGCTTTAATTATTATCTTCTACAAATGACTAAGTGTAATTTCTAATTCAGATTATTCAGTTAAGTGATATATTAAGAGCAGTACAACAGCTAAGATGTTTATATTCAGATTTACCTAGCTCCAAACCCATACTCTTGCCTTTCCAGGAGTAAAATTGTCTTTTGCAAGATGGAAATAGTACCCTTTTGTAAAGTATCTCCAGTTGAATGAAGAAATAGTACATAATTGATTTGAGACAGAACTGGGGGTATTGACAGGACTTTGATGTAGCAGCCTAAGAAAAAGAAGCAAGTAGTTGCAACTGTGGGCAATAAGAGGGAGGAAATAAATCAGGTTGCAGATAAAGGAGAAGGTCTCTGTAGTTCTTGAGGTAAGGGGTGGGATACATAAGAGACTAGATAAGACTGGTGCAAGCAAAGACGCTGACGAATCTGACCAGAACTGACTGTAAGCGTCATTAAACCTTCATTAGAATTCATTTCCTAAAAAATCTCTACCCAGGTGGGTAAAGCAATTTTGACCGAAGTGCAAACCCACACATGTGCAGTAACTAAACTCTATCCAGTCTCGAGACCCTGCCCCTTTTGGAAAAAATTATGAATAACTAGTGACATTTCTTTGGGATGCCATAAAAGTGGGATGCATCCTTTGTCAAATCTTTCTTCATCTACAAAGAAGCCAGGTCTCCGTGGAAGAGCACACATCTTTGCTTCTTTCTAAGGGCTTCCTGTAGGACGGCCAATTTCATTTCTTTTCTATAGTAAATCTTCCAGTTAAAGTTTTTGCCTGTATGTGCTCACTTCAGCAGCACATACACTAAAGTTTTTGCCTGTAAATTTGTGCTGTTGCCTCAGTTTTAATTCCCAGTGTCACTAAGCAAAAAGCCACGCTCACCAGGAATAGCTCCATCATGTTTATGTGAAAAAAAATCTTTGATTCTAGATTTCCAGAATGATAATAGCTTTTCAGGCAGTAAAAATTTTTTTCTACTAACTGCATACAACACCAAATTACAGAGAAGCACAATGAACTACTGAACTCACCATGATTTGTTATTTCCCCTTTCTGACCTTTTTTTATTAGTATTAATTGGCTTCTTTTTAATCTTTTTTGTTGTCATCCAGAATGTGCAGACAAGCAGTATAAGGTACCACTCTTAAAAACAATTAATGGGAGACATTTTCAAAATTTATTAAATTCCATTCATTAATGTAACTTTTTTCTACTCGGAAAACATCCACAATTACTTAACTTTAGGTTTAATACATTGGCTCCACCTTATGGCGCAAATAGCTTGAGTATCTCTGACCTGTCTATATGACAGCTTGATGAGATCATATATGATCTGAGTGATAAACAGAAGACAGAATAGGCTTTGGGACAATCACAAACCTATGAACCTGGATGAAAGTTTTGGCTTTTCAAGTTTAGAGGTCATTTGAAGAGAGTAGGAAAATAACCACTTGAACTATGTAACCTATGTGTTCTCTATTGCTACTGGAGGAAATAGCCTAGAATAAGTGAGGGAAATTGTAATACATTTTTTTGGCAAAATATCAAAAAATGACAGCAGTTTTTAAGAAGGATTTATTAAATAATATTTTTATTATTATCTCCCTTTGGAAAAAGGAGAACTGATTGGATGAGACTATTGAAAATGTTTATATTTATAATGTCCTATACGGTATAAAAGGAGTATTTTAGGCTGTGATTTATCATTAGATGACAATTATTCGTTTTAGGATTTTGTGGTAGATAGAATGATAACCCTCATTGCTCAAAAAAGTCCACGTCCTAATCTCCAGAACCCGCAAATATATTGTTACTTGCAAAAGGGACTTTACAAGAGTGATTAAGATAACAGCAAGAGTTATTCTGGATGATTCATGTGGCTCCCATATAAAAACAAGGATCCTTAAAAGGCAGAAAAAGAATGCAGGAGAAAGAGGAACTATGACTATAAAAGCAGAGACCAGAGCGATGCCATTACTGGAAAGGCCACAAACTAAGGAATGTAGGGTCTTTATGAGTTGAAAAGGACAAAAATTGAATTCTTCAACCCTGCCAGCCCTTCATTTTAATTCCAGAAAAACCATTTCCAGACTTCTGACCTTAGAGTTATTATTTCATTTTGAGCTACAATGTGGTAATTTGTTATAGGAGTAACTGCAAACTAGTACATATTACAGCAACAAGAAGAAACTAATATAAGTTTCAAACTTTTATTTTGTTAAGCAAGGTAAAATAGTTGAATGGATATCTACCTGGGCTGGACATGGTAATGTCTGCCTATAGTTCTAGTTACTAGGGAGGCCGAGGCAGAAGGATTGTGAGTTTGATGCCAGACTGGGTAATGTCTCAAAAGAATAGCAAAACTACCAAGGTCACCAAAAACAAGGCAAGTCTGAGAAAGCATCACAGCAAGAAGAGCATAAAGAAATAGGAGGAATATATGTAGTGTCACATTGTGGATAACATGCTGGAAAAAGAATATCTAGTAAAATCTAAAAATCTGAATGAGATATAGAGTTCAGTTAATAATAGTGTGTAATAGTAATAATAGTGAACTAATATTAACGTTAGTTCGTTAGTTACAACAAATAAACCTTACCCAAATAAGGTGTTAATAGGGGAAACAGGATGTGAGGGTTTTATGAAAGCTCTCTTCACTGTCTGCAGTACAAATTCTTTTTTTTTCAAATCTAAAATCTAGGGCTGGGGAATTAGCTCAGCGGCGTAAGTGCCTGCCTTGAAAGTGCATGGTCGTGAGTTCGATCCCAGTACCAATTTAAAAAAAAAGAGAGAGAGAGAAAAAAATCTATACAGCTAATTTTAAAATATGATCCTTAGTTTCTGCTGTAGCATTCAAAAGACTGGACCAAAAATAAGCCTGTCCTTAATTTTCTATCAGTAGGCATGTTGAATTCCATACTTTTGGGCGATGTCATAAGGTCTTACCCTATGCTTTGGTTTTTCCTTAGAACAAAATTCCTAGGATACAAATCCAGCAGCAGTCAACTAATTATTAAGTAAGAGTTACCATTGTCATACTATTTGCCAGCCATGTTCATCCCAAAGAAAAGAGAGAACAGAGTCAGAAGTCAGCAAGATAAAGATTTCCTTTGTCCTCTGGCACTTTTTGTCTGGTAGTAGAATTACTCCATTTGTTTTGTCCCATGGGCGGTTTTAAAGGAGTAAATGTGCTATTTCACTGCTAAAACTGTGGGCCTCCCTCAGAGCCTAGAAAAAATTCTAAGACCATGTTCATGAAAATGGCTGGGTGTATAGGCAGTACTTCTTCTCCCGCGCATATGCTCCTCTCTGTGTTTTAAAACCATATTATTAGCATGATAGTAGGAAGTAGAATAACTTGCCTGATTGGTATAGTTGGAAAGAGGCACTGGCTATAAGTTCAGCAGGATCCCTTTTCTCTCCTCCTTTGTGGGAGTGGGTCTACTACAATCAATAGATCGTCTGACCTTGTGTGTTTCCTACGGCTCTTTCTTGCATGGAAGGGCCACAGAGAAATTCAGTGCTTTCCTGAACAGATGGTAAGTCCATCTAATTTGGAGATGCAGCATGAAGAAAATAATTGGACTCTCACATCTAACCCACATTCTCTAATATATTGGAAATAAATGTTATTTCAGTTTCCCTTTGACAGAGCTGGTCTTGCTTATCAAGTGACTATACACTTAGGAAAAATAACGCTGTCAATCATCCCCAGAAGGTTTAAACTATGAGGTTCTTTTCCTCTTGGGAACTTGAAGTCATGATATATTGAGCTCAGCTGAAAGTAAGAGATTATCATAGGGCACCTTAGTTCCCAGGCTCTTGCAATGGGTCATAGCCTTGATACTCAGAAAGGAACTCTGGGAGACTGGTTTCTAGAAAGGCTTCCTAAATGTCTCTGATGGTTTCTCTATAATTTCTGGAGACATGACATATATCGGTCAGTCCTGCAACAAGCCTTACCTCCTACAAGCCAGGGCCCTTCTGTGCTTAAAGACAACTAAGAGCATCAGGACTCTAAGCTGTGTGCCATCAACAGAGCATAGATCATATCTTATGAACAGGTGGAATACCATAATAGATGAAGCAAGGCCAAGAGGTAGCCAGTAACTTTTAGGCTACATTTTGATCCTACCTAGAATGGCTACAACAACTTAATTTTGAACTAGAGGTATAGCTCAGTGATAGAGTGCTGGATTAGCATAACGGAGGCCCTGGTTTGATCCTCAGTATTACAAACAAATAAAACCCATGATTCTTTCTGCTAGTGTTACACTGGTTACAGTGTTCATGGCCTCAGTTCGCAACTTTACTGTGTAAGTAGGATATATATTCCCCGTGGATATAACAAACTACTCCTTCCCCCAAGAAAAGAAGTCATAAGGAACATTTAGATGTAACTAAAACTAAATTGAAAGGAACATTCAGCAAGCCCATGACTAACTTGTTTTCCCAGCAATATCTGTCAGCGTCCCTGTAGTTAGTCACCACATGTCTTCCCCGAAAGCAGGTAAAGTTGACAGCTGCACCTCTGGTTTTCACCATCTTGGGTTTGTTTCCTCTTGGTATTTGGTTCAGTTCAGCTCTTTTGCTCTTGGCCCTGGGTGTGTGTACGAGTTTCCTATGAGACTATAGAATTATAGCATTTTAGAGCTCCCCTAGAGGATATCTAGTTTAAAATTCTTCATTTTGCAGATGAGGTCAGTTAGGCTAAATTTTAGCTAGTTAGCAATGCTAGACAGGACAAAATCTTGAGTATTGATTGTAGTTCAGAGGAGTTTTTTTCCCCATCAAATGAATATATATATATATATATATATATTTTTTTTTCTTTCAGAAAACAGAACCCAATGTGCTTTGTGACTCACACAGCTAGTTTTTGTATGCTTTTGACAGTTCTGTCAAATTTGTGAGAAATTGGTTGTGTTTTCCCCTGACACATTTGGAGGGCATATGAAATTGTTATGGTTGGATAATGGGATGGTACTATGGTTTGAATGTTTGTGTCTCCTGAAACTCATATAGTGAAACCTAATCACCAATGCCATGGTATTGAGTAACAGGACTTCTGAAAAATGACTAGGCCATGGGGACAGAGCCCTGACGAATGGGATAAGTGCCTCTACAAAAGAGGCACCAATGTGAGTACTATGCATGGTGAGTATGTACTAATAAGAATGTTAAAGGTTAATGAATAAATAAATAAATAAAATGCTTGAAAGAAAGAAAGAGAAAAAGAAAGAAAGCACTACATCTGCCTTGCTGTTTCTAGTACAGGAGGACACAGCAAAACAGGAAATAAGCTCTCATCAGACACTGAATATGCCTATTCCTTGATCTTGGACTTCTCAGACTCTAGAATTATGAGGAATAAATTTCTGTGCTTTATAAGCTACCCAGTTTATAGTATTTGTAAGAGTAGCCCAAACAAAGTAAAACAAGTGGGGTAGCTTTTGTGCGCCTAGCTGTCTTCCCAACATTGCTTGTCATAGCGGGATGTGTCTGATACAAAGGCAAACAGAAGAAAAGCAGCAGTTCCCGTCCTTTCAAAGGAAAAAGCAAGAGTAGTGTTACTGTTTAGCGCCTAGGAAGCCCTTCTTCTGATTTTAGTCATCTCTTGGAGACAGTCACAGATCCTCCATGCATGGCGTGGACACTTGGGCAAATAGAAGCTTGTCCTCCTCCTGGAGAACACATGTGAGCAGGGGCACGGCTTTGTGAGCTGCCTCTCATGCACGCTTTCCTGGGGAGACTTTATAATTCATGATTACACAACTATATTCACTATTCCTTATCAGAGCACCTCAAAAACACCCAGGCACTTCTGCAAATAGACCACAGAGAAGGTCCAGGAAGGAAAATTACCACAAACAGTGGCCTGAGCAGCAGAGTGACCAACAACAGTCCTGCTATCAGGCTTAAGTGGCAGTCTAAGGAAATCGTGGAGCAAGGGTTCCCACAAAAGATGAGCACTATAGAATATAATAAAATATAATAAAATAAGCAGAAATGTGAAGTAAAGCCCGGATTGTTTGATGGGAATATATGAAATATTTACTGGGGACTCAGCTTTAGAAAGGAGAATGTGATAGGTATTTCCTGGGGAACACATTTTCTGGACGCACAGAATTATGAGATTTGGTAAGATTGCAAATTATACCACACTTACATCTCAGCCCCAGGGTCTAGACCATTATACTACTTTGTACTTTTGGCCACAGTGACTGGTCCAGGGATAAGGCATATGATTTGAGCCAGGACAATCAAAAAGGACCAGGAACCTAGGAACGGGAGTGTAACTCCACGGTAAAGGGTTTGATTAGCATCAAAGCTTGAGTTCAAGCCCCAGCATCATAGGGCAAAAGGAAGGTAGGCTGGGTGTGGTGGTACACAGCTGTAATCTCAACACTTGGGAGGCTGAGGCAGGAAAATTGCTGCAAGTTTGAGGCCAGCTTGGGCTACAAAGTGAGTTCAAGGCCAGCCTGAACAACACAGTGCAACCCTGTCTCAAAAAGACAAAAAGACAAAAAAAAAAAAAGTAGAATGTGCATGGGGTTATCTTGCTGCCATATGGAGGAAGGTTCCTAGAGAGTGGGATCAATGAAGAGTAAGGGCTGCGGAAATTAAGAAAGCGGGAAGACCATTTCCAAAAGGGCTTTTAGTCCTAGACTTAGTTGTGACTGACATTATAGTCTTCCAAGAATTATTAGCCAGTACGTTTTTTGTTTTTATTTTTGTTTTTTGCTTACCTTAATTTAAATTGTATTTCTGTCATTTGTAACTGAATGAAGTGAATGATTTCTAACCAGTACAGGCAAGGAAACTTGGAAGAATTCTGGGCACTTGAGCTACCCAGGAAGGTGCTATCTGCAGTTCTCCTGTGATTGGTATTGAGATTCTTTAGTTCATTACAAACTGCCAAGGGGTAGAGAGAGAAGGAGAAAAGGAAGAAGGAAGGAAAGGAGAGAGAGAGGAAGGGGGAGGGAGGGAAGGGAAGGGAAGAAAAAGAGACAGGAGGAGGAGGAGGAGGGGAAATTACTTGGGACAATCTTATCAGTAAATTCTTGTGTAAAATAAAGGATATCTGCAGTATAAATGACCTTTTATATTATTCTGGTTTACATGCCAAATATCCTTATTTTAAGCACATTATTTATACACATATTCCTATTCTTTTAAAGAATTCTATACAAATTGCATTTTGTGCCAGTGATATGCCACCAAGCTGAAACTCCATTGCCACCATGCACTAATTATCTTCAGGCAGAAGGTATCAACAGTAATTTTAATCCTAAAATAGGCAAATTGCTTCATGGGTCAGACATGATAGTCTTCGCAACTATGAGTGTGCAAAATGGCCAGCGCCCCCTATAAGCAGAGGAAATGACCTTGCCAAGTGGTCAAATAGACAATGCACCTTTGGCAGGGATGTCTGTGCTCACCTTCCTAATGAACTGAGGGAACACAGCCCACTGCCCAATGTTCATAGAGGTCTATGGTTATGGTTATGGTTGATACATTGTTTCAACTTGAGAAGTTTAGAAGTTTAGCTGAGAGACTCAGCAGAGACCCAATGTCCTTACTTTGTAAATATCCTCATTCTGTGCAAGAGGGGAGCACAGAGATTTTGTGAGTGCTACACCCACCCTGAGGCCCTGGGATGGCGGGGGCGGGGGGGGGAACTGTGTACAATATAAGGGAGGAAGAAGAGGCTTGTTCCCCCCCTTTTGCACTGGCTGCTGCCTTGAAGTGCTGCCCCAATGCTATGCATCCCTGCCTTGGAGCCACCTGATTATGGACTAAAACCTCCACAAACAGTGAACTAAATAAACCTTTCCTTCCTTCATTTTGGGTGTTAGGTGTTTTGTCCCGCAATGAGAAAACTAACCAAGACAAGGCCAATAGTATGGCACTGGGTTTTTGCAAAAATAAAAAGGGTTGCAAAGTCAACCCATAAGAAGGTTAGGAACTGAAAAAGAGAGAAAAGATTCAACTCTACCAATTGGGAATTTATAGGAAGGAAGGGAGAAGCTACATGTCGATTGGATGGTTAAGAAGGGGAGATTTAAGGTTTTTTTGCTTGGACAGATACAGTTGTTATGTCTCCTCACTGGTTGCATGTTTCTTTTCAGGGGCGGTTTATTATGTTCTGCACGGGAGATTTTGAGCTTACATTGTCCAAATGTTATTGATTGGATGAACACAATTCTCCTGTGCATGCCCATTCTTGAAAAGCTAGCTTCAAACCTCCCTTGAGTGAATTTTACAGGCTTTTCCTAAGTCCAAATTCACCCAGGTCTTACCTCCTCTGTCTTGTCCTCTTACTAGCTACTTTTGGAAGAGAGAAGGATCTTTTGTTTTTATATGTGTGTGCGTCGGTGGGGGGGCTCTTCCAGTGCTGGAGATCAAACCCCAGGCCTTGTGTATGATAGGCACTACCACTGAGCTATACCCACATCCAAGAGAAGGAATTATTAATCTGATTTGTCAGAGCCCAAGTAAAAGGGGATAATCTTTCTGTACTCCTACAATACTTTTGACACCAAATGTGTGGGTCTCTTGTATCAGATTCTCTGTAGACATCAACTGGGTCTCCTACCACTCAATTCTGATGCTATCTACCTGGAGATAGCATCGGAGCTCAGCCCCACGAGACTGTTCCCATTAAGATATCAACTGTAAATCTGGGCTCCCTCTACTGCTGACTCATTGTATGTAAATTGGAGGTTTCCACAATCCCCTCCTAGAGTTCAATAATTTGCTCGAATGGCTCAGGAAATTCAGGGAGTCACTTTAATTATGTTTACTGGATTTGTTTATTTTTGAGATAGGGTCTTACTATGCAGTTCTGGTCAGCCTTGAACTCACTGTGTAGCCCAGGCTGGCCTGGAACACACAGCAATCTTCCTCCTACCTTGGCCTCTGGAGTGCTGGAATTACAGGTGTGCATCTGTAGCAACTGGCTGCAACTTTAGATGTTTCTGGGGGGAAGGACAGTGAGAGGATGAGAAAGTAAGAGACAAAAGCTGGGATCAGATGGAGCCATTACTCTCCTGATGGGAGAGAAGGAACTGCTCAACCACTGTGGCAGGTTTATTTATTTACTCCAAAGAAGAAAGTCAATTTCAAGCCGGTGCCTAGCAACTTGTTTGCTTGGCTGGCCTGGGGCCCTTGCCTTCTTGGAACTGGAACAGCTTATTTACATGGCTTGCTTTGGGCTCTCTGTGTTTTCAAGGCTGGTCTTGCTTTAGCCCCACACATGTGATCAATCTCCAGCTTCAATGGCTCCCTACACCCATCACCATGCCCAGCTTGTTTATTATTTGTTTGTTTATTTTTGCAAACAATCCAGTCCAGGAAAGAAGAGAAGCATAGGACAAGGTATGGGTGAGTGACATGGAACTTCCAGGCCCCCTCCAAGTGTACCAATCCCCAGCACCTGAGTTCACTCCCCAACCCAGAAACTCTCTGAACACTGTACATTAGGGGTTTTAAGGCAACTTCATTAAACAGGCATGCTTGACTGCATCACTGGGTATTGGTGACCAGCTCAACATTTAGCCCTCTCTTGTCCCAGAAGTGGAGTTGGACTGAAAATTCAGACCCTCTCATCCTGTGGTTTGTTCCTTTGGTAACTAGACCCTCCTAAGAGCTTTCCAAAAGTCACCTTACTAACATAAACCCAGGTGTTGTTGAAGGGGTCTTCTCATGAATAACAAAAGATGCTCCTCTCACTTCTCATTTGCCTGAGCTGTTTCCAGAACTAGGGACAAAATCCAAGTATTATAACTAAAAAATGCTTCTATCATTTAGGAAATTACAAAGATTTTAGGAAATATAGCCAGGACTTGGGGATAAAGATAGATCAATAGATAGATAGATAAATTTCTTGTTATATTCAAGAAATATCATAGCAAACATTAACTAGTTCACATTTTATGGATGATTGGAGTCACTGTTAACAGGTCATTCCCCTTTTCCTGCTGTACAGGCCCACCCCAGTCTCCGTTCAACACACATGTAGATGAGTGAAGAGGTTTTCTGAAGCAGGTATGATGGTGCACATCTGTAGTCTTAGTTACTAAGGGGGCAGAGATCGGAGGATTGCTTTGAGCCCATGAGCTCAAGACCATCTTGGGTAACATCTTGAAAACAACCAAAAACCTGTTCTACTTTGAAATTCTAATCACCTCTTTCTTTCTGTGGATCTACCTAGGCATACTGCTCCTATAATTTTCTGGGGGCAGAGGTGGGGATGGAAAGTTTCACTGCAGCCTTAAAGTTAGGCCATGTGATTCAAAAATTGAATGTGATTCAATATTGACAGAAACTCTGTTTCAGAGGTTATTGGGCGTGCTAGCTCAGCTATGATTAAAATGATCTTTTGGTGCTTCTCCTAATTTCATGTTTATAGTTCCCTTGGGAACCCCAAGGCTTGGAGAGATGATTAACAGAGCAAAATTGGCAATTTCTGGTTTTCAGTTGCAGCAGATTGTACTGTTGGTCACACTTTCTCACCAATATTTGCTATCCCTCTCAGGGAAGGATTATACTTCTTCACCCCATTGACAGTGGTCTTGGCCAGATATACTTGTTCTAGTGAAGAAATATGAGCAGGGCTGGAGGATTTAGCTCAGTGGCATAAGCACCTGCCTGGCAAGTGTGAGATCATGAGTTTGATCCCCAATACCAGAAAAAAAATATGAGCACATTAATATGTATCAGTTCCAGGTCCAGTATGTGGTTTACCAGGATCACTTTTTTCTCCCAAAAGAGGTCAACATTGTTCTGAATACAGATTACCCATCAACCTGGAGCCTGGCACGAAGACAACCTAAGGATAGCCAGGCTGTCCTGCCATTGACATACATGCTATTTTGAGAAAGAAAATTTCCTGGTTGTAAGCCACCTTGGGAATCTCTTGTTACCACAGTTGAACCTAGCTTATCTTGACTGATAAATTTATCATGCTGTCATCTGTATCAAATACCATTGTTTATTCTCCCAATGTTTAGTCTGTCTTCATTCTTTCCAGTGTACACTGGTATTCACCCACCTCTTCATGCTTAGGGAGCAAAGTCCAATTTCTACCCACACAGGTGAAATTTTTTTTTTTTTTTGTACCAGGCATCGAACCTAAAACCTCATGCTTGCCAGTCAGGCACTTACACCACTGAGCTAAACCCCCGGCCCTACATACAGGTGAATTTTAATAAAGTTAAGCCATTCATGATAGTTTCTTATTCTTGCTAGTAAAAAGCTGAAGTTCTCTAAAGAAGCCAAGTCTATATGAAGATTCTGCAGACTGATCTTAGCAGAGTAGAATACTATGATTGTGGAGAAATGGAATATTGTACATTGAGGACTAAAATTATCCTGGGCTACCTTAAGTCTTTTAGAAAAATAGCCATTTACTTTGAACCTTTGTGTCTGACCTAAAATTCTTGTGATTATTAGGTAAATCTGTAGGGATACATTACCAAGCTTAGTAGACTTTTAGTCTTCATTAAACATAGCTAAGAATACTATAAAGTAACAACTGAAACCTATTAAAATAATTTCTCCATTTTGCTGCAGTCTGCCCCCACCAATATTGTTGTTAAACGCATTGATTTATGGACTTCTTTGTGACTATAAAAGTTCACGTAGCCGCTTCCATATAGAGCACGTCTTCTAAGCTAACTTGAGTTCATGTTCTTGGACCATGGACTACTCATATTTGGTTTAGAATAAATGAATTTCCTATCTGCTTCAAAGCAGAGTTGTTATTTCATGTCGGCACTAGTGACAGTGTTCGAGACTGTGGAAAGTCCACTTCAGGGCTCTGAGAAAGGTTTTCCTTGCTGATAGAAACAGATACATGGGAATGCTAGATGTGGTGCTCATACCTGTAATCCCAGCACTCAGGAGGCTGAGGCAGGAGGACTGATGTGAATTTAAGGCTAGCCTGGGCTACATAAGTGAGTTCAAGGCCAGCCTGCACAAAAAAAAAAAACCAATAAGAAAGAAAGAAACAAAGAAAGAACACATAGGAAGAAGAAAGAATCTACTTCTACTGGGTGTTGTGTGTGTATGTCAGCTGGTATTCTGGCAGCCGTTTTGTATTATGAAGGTGCTATCCTAAAAGATCTGAAAACTTGCTTTTGTTTGTGGTACTGGGAATTGAACGAGAGTTCTAGGCAAGTGCTCTACCACTGACTTACATCCTTAACCCTATTTATTTATTTATTTATTTTCAGACAGGATCTTACCAAGTTGCTCAGGTTGGCCTCAAATTGTGATTCTCCTGCCTCAGCCTCCCAAGTAGCTGGTACTACAGGCATGCACTAGTTTACCTGGTGAAAAATCTAGGCTCTTGATAATGTTATAGATGCCTTAAATGAACTCACTCCAGAGCTGATTGGTCCCCAATTTTCTTTCCTATTGCTCAGGAGACATCAGTGTTGGATTTGAATTTGGGCGTCGTCTGTAAAGTAATTGGTCTGCTCTGCTCTGTTGTTAGTATAACAAAATTCCTGAGATAATCAACTTATAAGTAGGGAAATTTTTTTGGCTGTTTGGAAGACTTCAGTCCATGGTTAGTTGGCCTGTTGCTTTTGAGCCTATGGTGAAGCTGTACATCAATGTGGAAGTGAGTGGCAGCGGAAGCAAAAGAAAAGAGGATGAAGCTGGGCTCCTAATAACCCCACAACTGGTCATCCACTGTCTGCCCGCTAAGTTCCACATCTCAAAGGGTCCCCCACCTCTCAACAGGGCCACAGAGTAGCAGCCTAGCCCTTAACCGATGGCCCCTTGCAGGACACTTCTAGCATAATTTATCTTAGAAAATAATCCTGTACCTGGGAAAAATACCTCTATCCTTGAGGAATTTTGATGATATAAGAAAACATTACACACATACAAGAGTGGTCATTTCCTAGGTGGATATGCTTCTGTCTCCAGTCCTTACTTATAGACAAATCCTAGAAAAGGGGATCAGAGAGGTGACAGCACCTGCCTAGTGGGAGGAGCAAAGACAGTTTAGAAGGCAGTGGTTACAACTTCTGATCAAACCCAGGTCTTGAGGAAGCTGGCAACTATTTGCATGTGACTTATATGACTTAAACATTGTAGTTCAGTGGGGATACCTTTGAAAGTGGAATTATAAGCAACTTCTAAATCTGACTCATGTCGATCCTTTAGCAAGTTGTCATTTCAGTAAACTGTGGTTCTCATCACCGCAACATTAGATGGAGTGTGCTTGCATGTAAATCTTAGATGGACAAAAGGGGAATAAAAACTGAAGTTCTCTGAAGAAGTCACACCTATACTAAGGATCCTGCAGACTTGCTTAATCTCAGCTGAGAAATTTTCTTGGGTCATCTTGGTCCTTTTAATAGCTATTTATTTGCAACCTCTATATCTGATAAAATTCTTGGAATATACTGCTAAGTGTAGAACTTGTAGCTTCCATCAACCCTAAAGTTAATCCTAAACTTAAGAATGCTGTAAGATAGTATCTGAAATGTATAGGAAAGACTTTCCTGCTCTACTGTAGCCTGCCTACTTAATGCCCTAGCAAAGTATTTACTGAATATATTGACTTATGACTTTCTTAGTTCTGTGGCTATAAAAGTTCATGTCACCTCTTTCACAGTGGAACATGTCATTTGAGGTAATTTGAATCCATGTACTGGGACCATGGGCACTCCCACTGGATCCAGAATAAAGAGTTTTCTTATCTTCCTTAAAGCAGAGTCATCGTTTTATGTTGATTCTTGGACCCTCTGTGTATTGCATTCCTTTCAAACGGCATGGGACAGGACCTCTTCTGGAACCAGGGTCGTAAGAGCTGTGATCAAAAGGTAGGTCATAGAATTTCTTCTGGGTACCCTCTTCTACATAGGAAGGAGGAAGTCTTTAGTAGTATTTCTAGGCTTTAAAACTGGCTTTAGGAAAGAGTTTTAGTTTCTGCAACCTGACTTGGGGAAGATGCATTCTGGTTTCTATGGCATATCTAGGGCATATCAAGGGACAGGATAAAGAATGGTGGTAGAATGTCTGAAAGAGATTCTGCTTCTGTGGGCTGCTTTGGAAGCCCTCAGAATGTCAAGACATGCCATACTGGAGTACTTTTTCTGAGCTATAACAATACCCTATGTTGATTCTGTGGAAACCTTGTAGGAAACATCAGAGTAAACAAAAGAGATCCCATGGAACACAAAGGCAAAAAAGTCAAAAGCCAAGTGGATTTGTGGTTACAATCCTGAAAATTACTAACCTGTAAGGCACTAGGTTGCTATTATTTGGAGAAAATACATATAAGAGCTGCAAGGAGGTGCATTTTGCAAGACAAAGGTTGCTCCAAAAAAAATTACTTTTTGAAATGTCATTTATGGAGAACTTCTCCAAAGGCACATCTTTAATGGGCAAATGCATACATTTACATGTTTACATGGAGTTCATACATTCCCTGAGACATCTCATTTCCAGTTCTCATTGCTGGGCCTACCTTGAAATTATCAAATTACTCATGCCTCCCCATGCAACGAAAAAAGGGACATCTTTTGATGAGTTGGAAGAACAAATGCAATCTTTAAAGGTGGCCAACTTCGGTCCTACAATTTAGAAAGGAAAAGCTGGCTTTAAACCCTGTTGTTTGCAGGCAGGATTTGCAACTGACTAGGACCAAGGATGATGTTCCAAGATGACTCAGTTGTATGGCCTGGAGAAATGAGGGGAATAAGAGAAGAGCAACGACAGTGGTCCTGCTCAGCATAAGGGGTCTTAAATCTGTTTTTACAACACGGAGGTTGTGAAGGCCCAGAGCTGGTGCCAACGAGGAGGGGCTGTCCAGTGCACCTTTTGAACTGGAGGCTGCTAAAAATCAATTTCCCTTACCTCCTACCCCGGCCTTTAGGCCACAATTCAGAATTTTTTCTAAGGGTCCAACTGCGGACCGAGGCGGTTGACCTTCGCCAGGCCTCGGAGTCTCCTCTGGGAAGTCCCCGCGGCCTTCTCTCGGGCTCGGAGAGCAGCTACCAGCGCCCCGAGCCCGAGCGCTCGGGACGCCTTCGGGCAGCCCCGCAGCCCCTGCGCCTCCCCAGCGGGGCCCTGACACCCTCGTCGCTAACTCTGGGCCGCCGCTGAGGCCACTCTCGCTTCCCCGCGCCAGCCGGGGGTCCAGCCCGGGCCAGGGACGCGGCCCCCGGGCTCACCCTGGCAACCGCGCTCTGCTCGCTGCCCGGCTGCTCCCCGCTGCAGGCCCTGCCCCCCACCCTCTACGGGCGCCGCCCGCCGGGCGCCTCTGCAGCCGGTCGCGCTGCCGGCCCGCGCCCACCGCCGCTGCTGATTGGCTGGGCGAGCGGCGGCGGCGCGGAGCGGCCCGGCCTCGCGCTGGGTCAGGGCTGCAGAGGCGCCTGGCGCACTGGCGGGAGCGAAGCAGCGGTGCACACGCCCGACACCGGCCCTGCGGAGAGAGCGGCCCGGGGCGCCGAGGGTCCGCGCCGCGCGGGGCGCCGCCGCCGCCGCCGTGGCCGCCATGTGCTCCCAGGTCTGGCTCCTAACGGACCGGCGTCTCAGCGAGGATTACCCGCAGGTGCAGATCCTGCGCGCCCTCCGGCAGCGCTGCTCCGAGCAGGACGTGCGCTTCCGGGCGGTGTTCATGGACCAGCTCGCCGTCACAGTCGTCGGCGGCCACCTCGGTGAGCGAGGCGGGCCCCGGGAGGGCGGGGGGGGGGCGCCGGGCTCCCCCAGGGCCTCCCCTAGCAGAGGCTTCCTTGGGCCGCGCGAGCCAGCCGGCCGGCCGCTCTTCACCTGGGGTTGGAGAGAGCCCCTCACCTTGATAGCCTCTGTTAATCTCCACCGTCTGCCCTGAGGCCAGGGTTTGAGGACGTGATTTATTAATTTACTTAGGGGACTTTCTGTTGTAAGAGACCCCGTTCACCTCAAGCCTCCCGGGTGTCCAAGGAAAATGAAGCTGCAGACACCAGATTTACAAATTCTACTTGTATGGATACCTCGTCAGTTTAGACTGAAATTTAAGAAACCCACACTAAATATACAAAAATGCTATTATGTTGGCTGTTTTGAAAACTTTTCCAGCAGCGTGTATGGATCGGTGGTGCTCTACAGTGAATATGATTCCCAAACTCGGAACCTACATATGGGGGCAATGTGAAAAGATGGGAGCTACCTTTGGCGTGCAAAGTTCGAGAGACCTTTGATAGGTTTTCTTTAACTCCTCCTTCTTAAAAGTGTTGAATTCTCATTCCAGAAAAGCCAAGGTTTCAGGTACATATTGTTCTGACCTTATTGATCACTCCACTGCTGTATCCAAGAGGTTTTTCAGGGGTAAGACATGGTTATCATCTGTGACCCTGACCTCAAAAGGTGAAGTATGTCTTCAGATATTCTATATGATTCTTAATGCTTAAGCCTTCTCTGATTTAGGAATCTGTGATTTAGGAACCTCCTACTCAATGGCTTGCTAGTTGTCTCCAGGGCTTTGCTAGAAGCTTCATGGGGTCCAGGACTCAAGCAGAGTCCCAACTGGTCCCAGTTGGGATATTGTCCCCATTATCTCAGCCACAGGCCAGTGGCCTGTTTAAATAGGCACATACAGTACTTTTCTTTAACAAGGAAAAGAATTCCAAAGGCTGAACAGGTTCTTTGTAAGGGAGCTTATGAATATGACCTATCTCTAACTGGAATATATGTGTTGTAGATTTTTTTATCTGTACATTTATCTGAACCATATGTGATGTCAGATTGTGTATCCTGTTGGAGAAATATACTGCAGACATCAGGTGCCTTATGTTTAATCTTAACCAGTGTCTTTCAGATGTAAGGAGTATGCACCTTCTGTCTATCCTTGATTTGCTGAAACTCACAATTTGAATGCAGAACTATATTCTTGAATAAGGAATTTGCAGATCTGGATCCTTATTACAATTTTAGTGTTAACAAATATCTCAGATTTGCTTCGGGCAAGTCACGTTGTCTTTGAATTTCAAGTTTCTCATTTAGGAAACTTAAGGATTGAGGTTCCTCCGGGCTGAAAATTCTGCGTTTCAGTACTATATTTAAATAGGATAATCTTAAAGAGTTAGCTGATCTAAGTTATATCTTTACACCCCTAAGGATGAATTTGCTTATTTATTTTTATTTTGCAACTTGTAAGTATGTCTTTTTTTTTGCAGTATAGTAACCAGAATTTCACATCATATTTATTTTGCAGACTCATCACAAATTCCATAAAAGTAGGAAGATGCTCTCTGTATTTAAAGCTTCATTTTGAAGAATCAGCCTTAGAAAGAGTGAAAATTAAAATCTAGTGCTGCAGAAAAATGTATACCCTTTTGTTTAGTGTCTTAAAATTGAGTCAAATTAATGTGTGAAAGTATTTCAACCTATCCACAAACCGGCAATTCCTTCTTTTTAACAAGAAAGTCTGCACAGCTGTTTATTTGCTTGGTCAATGGAGAAATTGAAGATAGGTATATTTCATGCAGTTTTACTTGTTTGTTAATTCTGAGGTACCAATGCACAAATCACAGCACATAAGACAAACCTATGTGATCATTCGTTTCCAACTCAATAAATATTTTTGAATGAATAAAGAGATGAACTCCATTTCCCAGTTTCTTCTGTAATCATTATAGAATACCCTAGACGATGTGTTGAGCCATTATTCCCCTGAAAAAATTCACAGGTTTTCTAACATAGAAATGTATATACTGAAATTGATGCTGTTTCCCACTTGAAAATTATAGAACATGAGCCCTGTACTATTGAGACTTTGAGATATAATCCTTTCTAATTCATTTATTTTATAAAGAACTTCATGCTCAAATGGATGAAGTAACTTCCCCAATGTCACCCAACTTGTTAATTGTTATATTGTCAACTTTCTGTTGCTGGGACAACATATCCAACATACACAAATCCTTAAAGGAAGAGATGTTAATTTTGATTCATAATTTCTGAGGTTTCAATCCATGGTTGGCTGGTTCCAAGGTAAAAACATCATAGTGGAAGGGCATGACAGAGCAAAGCTGCTTAGCTCAAGCAGCAAGGGAGCAGAGAACAGGGGAAGAGCCAGAGAGTGTGTCCTTAAACTGTGGCCCTGTGATCCACTCAGACACACTCAGAAATGTGCTCTATTAATCTAGGTGTCTCTCAAAACAATTAAGTTGACAATCAAGATTAACCAATGCAGTAGTTTAAAAACCTGATCTTGTGCTGGGGGTTCAGATAGCCCTGGGATCAGTCCTCAGCATTGTAAAATAAAGCACCCCAAACACTGGTCTGCAAATTCCCAGTAACCTCAGCGAGTTGCTTAAATTCATTCACCCGAGAATTTGAATTTCAGGTTGTATCTGGCTCTCTGGCAATAGACTTCTTCCAACAAGAGATGAAAAGTTTTAATTATAAAGGTTTCAGGTTTTTTAAACATGACTATATTTAAATTGAAAATACTATCCACTTGCAGGGTCTCATGATTATTTTTACTCTAGAAGCCTGCTCTCCCCAACATAAATTTCGGTCAGGCCATGGAATGACTTTCAGGGTAATAAGCAGTTTCTGTAGAACACATCACCTCTCTTGGCTTCCTACCCATCTCTATTTCCTTTTTAAAAATTGCAAATTCTTCATTCTCCAACAAATAACATATTAATTCTCAACCCTAGAGATAAGATAGTGAATGCACATAATAATAATAATAATAATAATAATAATAATAATAATATAATTGTAACAAAACTCTCATGGCACTCTGTGTCAGTTGTAGTCCAGGTTCTTCCTACATGTTAACTCTCAAACACCAACCAGTAAGGGTCACTGGGTACATAGTACTGGATGTGAGTTAGACTCTGCACTTGGTGACTCTGGCCTGAACACTTTCTTTTGTTTTGATTTTATACATTTTATTTATTTTTAAAATTTTAAATAGAAGAAAACACAGAAAAATCAAGATGCAAAGAAAAACAGCAACAAAAGCAAAATGGCAACCACAAAAAAACACTAGCAATACAGGATTTCTAACCAAGATGATAGGAATTTAACAATGGTTGTTATATTGCATATTATCTTCAAAATAATTGCTTAGGCTACCAGATACAGGCATGCAAACTTGATCACACAACATAATTTCCCTTTGAGCAGTTTCCCTTTCACTATGTCTATTGTAACTTTTGAATCATATTTACTCTTTCAGTTCCTTACACTAGCGAGACAATGTGGTGTTTACACATGCAAGTCTGATTTATTTCACTTATGAGTATGGTTTCTAGTTGCATCCATTTATCTAAAAAAGCTTCAAGTTTATCCTTCTTTGTGGCTGAGTAGTACTCCATTGTATAAAAATACCACATCTCTTTTATCCATTCCTCAGTTGATGGGTATCTGGGTTGTTTCCAAAGTCTGGCTATTACAAATTATGCAGCTATAAAAACATGGGTGCACATATATTGCTATGTATGATGTTTTCATTTCTTCTGGGAAGATACCCAGAAGGGGAATAGCTGGGTTGGATGGAACCTTTAATCCTGGTTTTTTGAGGAATTTCCACACAGATTTCCACAGTAGTTGTACAAGTCTAGTGTCCCACCAACAATGAAGGGTTCTTTTTTCCTCACAGCCCTGCCAGCATTTGTTAGTGGTTGATTTCTTGATGTTAGCCATTCTTTCTGTAGTGAGATGGAATCTCAGTGTGGTTTTAATTTGCATTTCTCAAATGACCAATGATGTGGAACATTTTTTCATATATTGCCATTTATGTTTCTTCATCTGAGAATTGTGTATTCATCTCATGCCCATTTTTGGATTGGGTCTTTGAATTTGGGGGGCTTGATTTTTTTCAATTCTTAAACATTCTACATAGAAATCCTTTGTCTGAGGACAGTTAGCAAAAATCTTTTCCCAATCCATGTGGCCTGTCTCATCCCGTTCATTCTGTCTCATGCATCAGCCTATTCTCTTCAACTCCTGGCCTTACAGTAAAATCCCTCTGGGTGAGATGCCCATTCTTTCACTTGATGACTTTTTTTTTTTTTTTTTTCAGTACCAGAAATCAAAGTCAGGACCTCATACTTGCCAGGGAGGCCCCACACCACTGAGCTAAAGCCCAGCCCACGCATGGTGAATTTTTATTCATCCTTCAAATCCAGCACAAGTCACTCATCTATAAAGTGTTTCTTGAACTCCCTGTCCCTAAATAGTCACTATCTTCCAACTGCTGCCAAATAACATTTTCTATATCTTTTAAAATAATGTCATATTTTTTGTAGTTTTATCTATTTACAATGTTTATATACCTCTTGTCTTTGAATGAATAACTGGGGATTCCTCAAATGAATGCTTCATAACTGCTATGTAGACCTTCATTTAATGTTTGTTGAATGACTGAGTAAATTACCCTAAAGATTGATTTGAAGTCTTTTATTGTAATTAGCCTCTGTGTTTGGGAGATCTTGGTTGAATATGTATAAATATTTTTGTGATGAGCCATTAAATGAGGAAAGATTTAGTAGAAAGAACTAAATTCTTTAGTTCCCGGGTCTGCATCATTAACTAGTTCCAGAAACTAGTCACAAACTCAGGGACAGATATCAAGACAAATGAAATGAGTCTGAGCTGGGAAATGAGGTTGTGTTGTAGTTTGTCTCTTAGGAGCAGAATGATTCAGCATTCTTTCTCTTTTAAGAGCAAGAACCTTGGTGACCATAGAGATGATTATTGTTAATTATTGTTGCTATTTCAGTTGCTATTTCAGAAGATCAAACCTAGAGCCTTAGATATGTTAGGCAAGCACTGTTCCACTGAGCTACATCCTTAGCCACATGTGGAAATTTCTAGGTCAGCTTCTTTAAGTCAATGCTCTAAAATCCCTTTTCCTGGCTCCGTGTAACAATTGGTAAGATTTAGGAGGGATGGGAGAGAGGAATCCTAAGTAAGTTTATATAAGGCGATATCTTACATTTGCCTCTCAGAAGACAACGGAAGGCCTTGGAGATAGAGGATGGACTCCCATCTTGGCATAGCAAAAAAGGGTACCATGCTATATTAATGAGCTTTCTGTCATTGTGACAGACTACCTGTGAAAAATCAACAAAAAGGAAGACAGATTTTATCTGGGTTTGGTATAGGAAAGTTGTCAGTTTCATGATGACCAGAAAGCAGAGAAAGAGGAAGAGAAGAATCCAAGGACAAAATACACCCTCCAGAAACATGGCCCTAGTGACCTCTTCCAACTAGACCCTGTCTTCTGGAACTTCTCACCATCCGCCAGTAGTACCACTAGTTGGGGGGACCAAGTTTCAACACATGAACTTTGGGAGGCATAGAGAGCCATTCTAACATGATAATTTTTGTGCATAGAGCTAGCCAGTGGTGGTGAACCTATGGCACGCGTGCCACAGCAGGCTGTTTGTTATCACTGAAGGATCTAAAAGGTTTTCCATCACTGAGCCACGCCTCTAGCCTCAGTTTCTGCTAAAGCCCGGTCCCTACCCCTTGGCAATCCTGGTGACACTACTGTGTAGCATCACTGGATACAGAAGCTGGAAAATTGGCAGAAGCATCTACTGTACAATATTTCATAGGTGACGCCGGGATACAGTTTAACTTGCAGGTCCGCATTTATATCAGTAGGCTGACCTTAAGGACTAAGGGGTGTTAAATACTTAGTTTATGTGTTTATCTGTAGTTTTTAGGGCTACCTCATTAACTGTGTTGGCTAGAGTTCTAAGCCAGTGAACTGGAATTCTTCAGACATCAAAGTGACATTCACAGATTTCCACCTGTTGTTACTATTATAACACTTCCACCAAATTTGTTAGCTTTGCCTACTGGCAAGGGATACAGCCACCACTTGGAGAGACCCGTCATCCTCACTTAGCCGTGGGTCCTCCTCGCTCCACTTTGTAGTGTGGAGTCCCCTGACACAAGTACATTCTTGCCACCCTCAGCCCTGCAGCCACTTCCCCAGGCATCTTGCCCACTGCTCGGAGAAAACTCATTTCATCTGAGTTTATGTTGTTTTCATGCAACCTACACATGGTCTGAAATTATTGGTCTATTTTTATTTGGCCTTTCACTGCTAAAATGTAACCTAAGACTCTACTATGTGAAAAGGGTAAAATTATATTCATCTTGATTGTTTATTCCTTTATTTCTATTAAATGCTTTAATATGTATCTAATCTTCACAAAAATCCATTCATTCCACCCATTTCTTTCATTTAACAGATGCTTTTGAACATGTGCTCTGTGCAGAGCACTGGGGTAGGCACTGGAGATGTAATAAAGAGGGAGTGTGGGTATGGCCTCAGCCTCATTATGACTGTCATTCATTCATTCATTGTTTATTCTGGCAGAAAGTATCTATTGCCTGCTTACTGTTTGGAAGGTACACTCTAGTGCCAGAATAAAAGAGCCAGAGATCTCTGTCTCTCAAGGAGATGAGAGTCTAGATGGGTAAGGTAGAATATAAATAAGGTGCGTAAAATATAGCATAGTATATTTGTTTGAAAAAAAAAAACTAAGGAGGAAAATCAGGGAAGTGGTTTGTAACGTTAGGTTGGCTGGGTGGGGAGGTCTTCACCCGAGGTGGTGTTTTGTGGCAATCTGAGGTGGGTGGGCATGCAAGCCAAATAGACAGCTGACCGCTGAGTGGGTCAGGTAAAGGGGAATAGCAAGGAGGCCAGTGGGCCAGCAGGAGCGAACAAAGGGGCGAACGTTAGAAGGCTGAGAGGTAAGAGGGAGGTAAGCAGATACATAGGGCCTTGAGGGTCCTCAGAAGCCTTTGGCTTTTATTCTGGTTGAGCACGGACCTCCACTGGAGGGTTTTAAGCAGTGAAGTGATATGATCTGCATCATGGCACACAAGGTCATATTGGCTACTACTCGGAGAATGGATCAGTAGAATATGATCAGAGCAAAGGTTGCTGTGATAATTCAGGTAAGATGATTATTGGACTAAAATTGATTTCAGGGAAGGAGGTGAAGAATGACTGGTTTTAAACAATGTTGTCAGGATTTGCCTCCTGGAGAAGATATTGGGTGTTCAGAAAAGACCAGTGAAGAAGTTTTGGCATAGGCAGCTGGAAGAATAAAATGGGCCATTTGCTCATATGGAAAGGAGTAGGTTTGGGCCAGTGAGTGTCAGAACTCAGTCTAGGATGTTCAGTGAATGTCCAAGTAGAAATATTAGGTAGACAGTTTTAGTAAAGATTGGGATTTGGGGAAAGGCTTGGCTTGGAGATAGCAAAGTAGGAGTCTCTGTACACCTTTAAGGGAGTGATGTATCTGAGTAGAAAAAAGAAACATCTCAGGCTGGAGCTGTGGGGCATTCTGGGGTTGAGTAGCTGTGGAAGAGTTACAAACAGTGAAGAGAGCTGAGAGAAAGAAGAGTGTGGTGTCCTGGAAGCCAAGTGGAAAAACTAGTTCAGGAAGAAAAGTGTACTCTGATAATGTCAAGTGTTGCTGACCTCTGAGGATTGAGAACTAATTTAGCAATGTGGATTTAGCATTAGTGACTGTAATAAGGACACTTTTAGTGAAGTGATAAAAATAGTGAATAGACTTAATCTTAGGAACTTTATTGTAACAGAAAGGCAAAACAGACAAAAACTCAAAGGGAAGATGGGGTGAGAGGCTTTTCTTAAAGAAGGGAGAAATAATGACATGTTTGCATGCTGATGTTGATGACCCAGTAGAAAGGGAGAAATTGATGGTGCCAAAGAGAGAGAAATGACCAGAGCTGTATCTTAGGTTGAGAGGAGCTGGGATCCGCTATATATATATTGATGGGTTGTTGTAAGTCAAGAGTAAAGACAGTTATTGTGACAGTTCAACCAGTATGAGTAGAGAGAAGATAACTTATAAGTCTGAAGTAGCCAGTGGATAGATGTCATGATGGGAACTTACAGAGTTCTTTGATTGCTTGACTTTTTTTTTCGTATACAAATAAGCATGAAGAGAGGAAAGTCAGGTGTGGTGGTGCCCTCCTGTAATCCCAGCACTTGGGAAGCTGAGGCGGGAGAATTGTTGCAAGTTCGAGACCAGCCTGGGCTGCAAAGTGAGCCCAAGGCCAGCTTGAACACATAGTGAGACCCTGTCTCAAAAAGGCAGAGAGAGAGAGAGAGAGAGAGAGAGAGAGAGAGAGAGAGAGAGAGAACAGTGAAAGTTTGAAGTGAGGAGAGGAAGTATGAAGTAAGGTTGAGGGTGAATGAATAGATCAGGAAAATATGATTGCCAGGCACCATTCAAGGTGCCCTTGAGATAACCAGGCTTGTGCCCTTTTCTCCAGGTGTCTCCCATTGCAAAGGAAAGCACAGGAAAGAAATAGAGCATTGGATCGTTCTGACCAGAGTAGTGGTTTCATCAGGCAAGCAATGGTTTCAAGAATTTGAGGGCAAGTGCAAGAGAGCAATTGTGATGCTGGACAGTGGAGTTTAAGAAGGGATGTGATGGCAAAAGGGAGGGGATGCAAAAGGGATATGAAAAGATGGGACAATCCATGCCTGATAGTTCCAAGTGGTACAAAGGAAGGCTGGAGTTGGGGTACTAACGAAGTAAGCTGGAAAGACAGGAGGTGATAGTTGGAAATTGCAGTTATGACAGTTAGACACTCTGCAATATATTGGGGAGTGTTGTCTTTTTAAATTCCACGGACATTGTTTCATGCATATTCTCCCAGGCCCATTTCCTTACAATGATGCTTGTGCCTTATCTGTTGTGACCCTCATGCATCCCTTTGGCCCTGAGCCCTTGACTCCCCTGGGGCTACTTATGACCTCCAGTACCTGCACGTCTGTGTGGTGGCTCCCTCTCTGCCCATATGTGCTCAGCACATCAGAAGATCCAGCAAATTAAAGCCATGCCCCCATGAAGGGTTCAGTCAAATGCTGAGCTTGGTTATAGATTTACAAAATCGCCAACTCCCTGGCACTCAGGTGAGGTCAGTGAGGGGTATGTAGGTACTGATCCTTAGCAGAAGTCAACCCCAGAAGGTGGTAACTCACTTGAAAACGTATCCTTCATTTGTCACATTCCAGTGTTTCCTGAAATCATCACCCAAATAGGCTACTTATACTTAAGTGGTGGTCTGAGGGTATACTTCTGAAGTACTGGGAACAACCCAAAGTAGATGCTAACTAACTAGTACTGGGAACAACCCAAAGTAGGTGCTAACTAAATATTTACTGAATTAATACATAAGATAATAAATGTATTGTGTAAACGAATGAATGAATGATTTCAGTCATGTCTGTCTGCCTCCACAGTGAGACTGTAAGCTCCCGGAGGGTGGGCAGAGATGCCTAGTGCATCTTTGTGATCTGCATAATTGTGTGTCTGACTCATACCAACCCCTCAGTAAGGTTGAATTGAATTAAATAACTTCAAAATAGCAGTAGGTAGAAAGAGAAAGTGGCTGCATAAATAACGATTTTAGTGAGGTGGAAGTGAGATTTCTTTGGGCATCTTCCCGGAGAACTTTAGATTGAAAGGAGCAGTGGCAACAGCCTCTGCCCAAGAATAAAAGTAATTTCCTTATGGATTGCAGGTTTAAGTGCTGCCTGGGGAATGTGGAGAGACCTTGTCTCAAAAAATGTAAAGGGCTGGGGGTGTAGTTCAATGCAGAGCCCCTGGGTTTAACCCAAGGATTGCAAAAACACAGACCAAAATAAAACAAAAGTTCTTGGGGCAGTGCCGGGGAGAGAGTGGAAAGAAATGAGGGAAAGGTGAAGAATGAGATTAGCCAAGTTGTGTTTGGATCATGCAGCTGCTTCATTGCACAGCAAGATATTCCAAAACACTACCCGGACCATACACCTTGTTTGTACTGTTGCTTTCTGATCCCTTTCAGAGCTTCATTTTTAGCCATGAATGATCCTGCTAAAATATAAGGGACCTAAAGGTGCCATAAGCAAGGTTCTTGCTGCAGTGCCCTGCCGCTTCCTTATGTCTGCTGCCTGGGACACTAGAGAGACCCCATCTCAAAATAAAAAATATAAAGGGCTTGCTTTACACATGAAGGCATTTTTCCTAGCATACAGGGAACCAGTTCGGTGATGCCAAGCATGCTTATGTGTGTACACACAGATGTGTAATGTGTTTGCGCAGGTTGGAAGCATGCTGATCCATTACACAAATTTTACGCAAGTGCCAAAGCATGTACAGTCAAATCGGTTCCAGTGATCATGATTGTAAGATGCTTTTAAATGAGATAATACAGGTGAATGTTTTTAGCAGAGTACCTAAAGATGTTCAGTAAAAATGCTAGATGAATTCAAATCTGAATTTATAGCTTCTTTTATTATCCCTGCTTCTGCTTCCCTCTATTGGTATGAATGATTGAGAATTTTTTTTAAGTTTTAGAGCTCTGCTGTCAAATGATTTATATATTTCACACTAAAGCTATTTCTCTTTATTACAAAGTTCATTTCTTTGCTATTGCAGATATAAAAGCAAAAGTCTAGCTTTGTGGAGTTTATTTTATCCTGATATATGGATTATAAAAAACACATTTAATCATTGGAAAAAGTTACTCTAGTTTGCTGTATTGTATTTTGGGGCTTTGGTTTTTGTTTGTTTGTTTTGCTTTGCTTTGAAACAAGGTCTGGCTATGCAGTTGAGGCCGGCCTTGAACTCACTGTGTAGCCCAGGCTGTCTTCAAACCAATGGTGATCCTCCTGCCTCAGCCTCTCAAATGCTAGGATTATAGGCATACACCACTGCACCTAACTTTGCTATATTGTTTTTTAATATATTAAAATATTTCCAAATACAGAAAGTCAAAAAATCAGAACACAGGCAAGATGGAACCCAGGCATGGTGACACACACCTGTAATCTCAGCATTCTAGTAAGCAAAGGCAGGAAGGTCACAAGTTTGAGCCCAGCCTGGACAACTCAGCAAGACCCTTTCTTGCTAAAAAAAAAAAAAAAAAAAAGTAATAGGGATATAGCTCAGTGTGAATGCTCTGGCTTCAATCCCCAGTTCCCCCACCTCAAAGTAAGATGGAGAAAATATTGTTTTGGTTTCAAAAAGTTTAGACCTGTTGGTTGTTGGTCATTGCACTAATTAGTTTGGAGTCTGATGATCTTTTTTTCTGCTAGTATCTTACTGACCTCTCTGGGACAGAGGGATCATTTCAGGTTTTTTTAAAAAATGGTTTGAGGCTAACCATAGTAAATTCTGAGCCCAGTTCAGGAGTCTGAAGACTCCTAAATATCCCAGAAGTAGCTCAGCTTCTCCCCCACCTCCCTAAGTAAAAGTGATGCCCAATCACATGCAACCCCTTGTTATCTGAGGGTAAGAGCCACTCAAGCATTGCTGAGGGCTTTCCTTCCTCTCACTGCAGCCAGGTGGGGCCTCCCTTCCTCATGTCCTATACAGCTCTTCATTTTCTTGGCCTGAAGCCTGTAGATCATAGTGGGAATGTGAAGGATTCTGGGCATCTTAGTTACTTTGCAAGTGACTGGGACAAAACACCCAGCACCCGCAGCTTAAAGGAGGAAACATTTATTTTTAGCTCATGATAAGAATCTGTGATCCATTAGCTCTAAGGCAGAAATAGGATGGTGGAGGAAAGCTGCTCACCTCGTAGCAACCAGGAAACAGAGAAAGGAGGAACTGGGGAGGTAGATGCACCCTTCCAGACGATGCCCCCAGGACATGCCTCTTCTGATCAGGTCCCATCTCCCAACAGCAAGTCAACTGTGAACTCATCAGTAGACCAGTCCAATGAGCATAGTGCCAGATCTGAACCGTAACATGGAAAAAGGTGAAATGCTAAGTAAACTCCATCATGTATTAAGCTTACTAGAGAGGAGGGGTTCATGGGGATAGAGAAAGAGCGCTCAAGATTGCTTAAGTGGCTAAATGGCTCAGAATTCGTAGACAGGTTTACCAATGACCAATTTTACACCCAAATGATTCTTGATCTCTTGATCGTGTGTGCTGCAACTGCAGCTCTCACGGAAGCCACAGGGAGGGACAACCTCTTACTCTACCAGAAGTTACATTCCAGAAATGTGATGACAAAGGCAAGGGGAATGAGCAGGGGCAATGAAGCTTCTCAGTGCAAGAACGTCAAAAGGATGTTCTGCAGAGGGTATTCCAGGACCTCCCTCCATACGGAAATCCAAGGGTGCTCAGTCCCTTGTATAAAATGATGTAGTATTTGCATATAACCTATGAACATCCACACGAATACTTCAGATTCTCTCCAAATTACTTATAATAGCCAATACAAGGAAAATGCTATGTATTTGTTGTCTTTTTTTTTTTTTTTTTTTTTGTGCTGGGGAATGAACCCAGGGTTTTGCCCATGCTTGGCAAGTGTCCCACCACCAGACTCTGCCCCATAACCTGTCCTCAGCCCCATAACCAGCTGTTATACTATATTATTCATGGAGTAGGGGTTAAAAAAATTTGTGCCTGTTCAGCATAGATGTAAATTTGTTTTTTGAGTACTCCCTATCTGCAGTTCATTGGATTCACGGATGTTGAGCCCCTGAATACACAGGGCTGGCTATAATTAGTTTTGCAGATGCGCAAAAAGCCATCATATCCTCTGCACAGAGCTGGACAGCAGCACAGTCAGACGCAAAACCTGTCTTAACTGCTTGGTTGAGCCTTTTCGGCTCCACTTTAACTCCTTCCATTCTTCATTTATTAAGGGCTTCAGTTGGAATGAGCCAGGCCCAAAGATTTACCTTTGGAGAAGAGAAATGAAGTCCTGGTAAGACTTCCTAGGTGTATGTGAATCTGCTTGTTGAGGCTGAGCTGTCTCTGTGCACTTGTGGTTGGTATTTCCAGAAATGGATTGAATTCTTTCCTTCCCATTTAGAAGTCTGTTTGTCTGTAGTCTCGTGTTGGGATTTGAAAGCCAGATGTTTTCGCTGCTTCTTGCTTCTCTAGGTCACTTTTCTGTTGCAAAGCTGTTTTTCTCATTAGGTAGTAAAAATCTCCATGAATTGTCCTACCTTGCTTAGTAGAATGTCTGCCTAATAATAATGCAAATGCCTTGCGTGTGTATAGCATTTTATGATTTTCAAAACATTTTTGCCTATATTATCTCACTGTGCAATGCTGTCCTGCTGTTCTGTATTTACTCACCATTTTCATCAACCTAGATACTTTTATTTCTTCCTTCTACTAACTTTGAGGATACTATACCAGTGCTTATTCCCCTTCATTTTTTTTTTTCCCTCAAGGGCCAAAGGTGGCAAAGAAATTTTTCAAAAAACAGTAAAAGCATATATAAACAATCCTGTTTTCTGAGGGAAAAGAGAAGATAAGCTGGGTGCTGTGTATGTATTATGTCTGACAGTTTCTTTCTGCTTCCTCGGGTTCTCTTTCTTAATGGGAGTACTGAAAAGAATTTATTGTAATAATTGCATCTAACATCCTCCTCCTGCCCTCTTTAATCTGAGAACAGAGGAATTATGGATGTTAGAGCTGTATAGTCATTTTGTAAGTTCTTTTTTGTTTTTGTAGGAGTTTATTCTTCTCCTTTTTCAATTTTAAAGCATTGTTTCTGAGGTTACTCATCCCTAGAGGAGAAATAATAACTTCCTTAGCACCTTTGCTTTTTGGGAATTACACAGTTGCATAGTGTATCACTTATGAAATAGAAAGTGCTTTAAGTTAAAGTGTAGAAGGTGGACCTGTAAGTTATGTTTTAAAGGGTTTCTTCAGAGTGTTTTGGAAACTCCTTTAAGGTTCATTGAGGCAGCCCCAGGAATCCCTTCAACACACTTCTTCTTGTCCCACCATTCCCATGTCTTGTCTCTGTCATCTCCACCACTCCAACCCCAGCTGGGGTGCTGTTAATGACCAGGTGACCATTGAGAGTGAGACAAACCATATGACTTCAGGGCTGAGGAGTGCCAACCATGCTGCATGGGCCCTTCTGTGCCATCCTTGAGTAATCAGTGAGCCCCAGCCCATTCCATCTAAGGGAATGGAGGAGCACCCACTTTTCTGAGCCCAAAGCAGTCTCCCTGTAGTTCTGTTTAGTTCCACAAACATCAGGTGCCTGCCATACAAGAGGCACTGTTCGAGGGACTAGAAAAAGCACAAACAAAATTAGGCTGTTACAGCTAGCTCCATCTTGGAGACATCAAAGATAAGCCATGTAATTCTTCTGCACAGATGTTCTTCAATACTTAAGACTATGCTCTGGGTCCTCGGAGTCTTCACATCAAGCTAATACTCCAGTTAACCCAAGGTAACATAGCTTCAAGTCTTTTCACTGTGTGTATGCCTTTATCTTTGAATTAATTTTAATATTGAATATCCAGTTCAGTACAGTACATTTATAAAGGCAATATGCACTTGAAGAAATCCTGAAAAATACAGACAACTATAAATTATAAAATAAAAAGGAGAAGATACCTGGGCTGGGGATGTAGCTTAGCCACACAGCACCTGCCTGGCAAACACAAGGTCCTGAATTTGAGTGCTGGTACCAAAAAAAAAAAAAAAAAAAAAAGCAAGAAGAAGAAGAAGAAGAAATTACCCTGTAATCCCAGTGACCATAGTTAAAATACTGGTGTGTTTCTTTTTAGCATTTTACAACTTGTATCTGTTTACATAGTTGAGATTATAATTTTGTATCCTGTAGTCCATTTTTCTTATATATTTGATATAAAATAATATATTCATAAAAATCATTTACATGGCTGCATCATATGCCAGTTAAACTTTCTTAAGGTTAAGCCATAAAATAATGGTAGAGATTCCATAAGTGGGCTACACTGTTGCCTCTTTATTAAGCCTCCTAAGCCACTATATTTCTGGGTAATAATAGTACTTTGTAGAAGGAAGGTGTTGGAATACTTTTCTCCTGTGGATTTTTCTAGCTTAGGTTAATCTTGATCTATTGCTTTTCCCCCTTTCTGTGCACTCCTGTGTTTCCTCATAATCATGCTCTGCCCATCTGCTTGAAGAACAGGGGTGACAATGGTGTTTCCTTGTGGCACTCACTATAGTATCCAGGTGGCTGCTTTTGAGGCCCTGTTTCTCCCAGGTTCGGGCTTGAGGAGTGTCTTAGAAGCTGTTACTTGGGACTAAACAATGGCAAATGCGGCACTCACTCTGGTCCTTGGGTTGCAGGCCTCCAGCTGAACCAGAAGGCCCTCACTACCTTCCCAGATGTGGTAGTTGTGCGGGTGTCCACACCTTCCGTGCAGTCGGACAGCGACATCACTGTCCTGAGGCACCTGGAGAAGCTGGGCTGCCGCTTGGTCAACAGCTCACAAAGCATCTTAAACTGCATCAACAAATTCTGGACGTTCCAAGAGCTGGCTGGACATGGGGTCCCCATGCCTGACACCTTCTCGTACGGTAAGTCTCTAAAAGGCAGTCAGGACTCACCTTTCCAGCCACTTGCATCTTTATATTTTCTCTCCCTGGACAGAAACCTTCTAATCTTTCTGGTTGCCTTTCAATATGAGTCTTCATCTTAGATGATTAAAAAGTGTCTTGAGTTTGTATGATGGCCATTCTCTCTGAAACGACTGCTTTTTTCTGTATGGAAGTATGGACTTTGCTTCTTTAGATTACTAAGTATGCATCTGTACACATTCTGTGTCAGGCAGTGACCACAGGAGGCACTGGGCTATAGTAGAAAGGGGCCTGATCCCATGGCATTTCCAGTTCATCAGAGACAGAAGACAAGAAATAGGAAGCCTCAGTGGAGTGTAGTAGGTGTCTGGTAAGAGCTAGGGCCCCTGGGTGGTACAGGAATGTGTAGAAGAGCTCCCAATTCAGTTTAGAAGACACTGAAGGACACTTCCTACAAGTATAGCATTTAAGTGAGTGACGTTATCATGCCAGAAGAAGGGATATGGGGGAATTACTTAAGCAGAAAGTGGAATATAGGAAAATCTAGGAGTAAGAGAAAACATGATCTGTTGGTGGTATTGTGAGTAGTTTGTAGGATGTTAAGAGAAATAGTTGAGATATAAGATTGGAAAGACAAGCCAAGTGTGGCAGCACCCGCCTATAATCCCAGCATTTGGAAGGGTGAGGCAAAAAAGTCACCATGAGTTCAAGGCCAGCCTAGACTACATAGTGAGTTCAAAACCAGCCTGAACTGCATAGTGAGACACTGTTTCAAAAACAAACAAGCAAAAAAAAAAAAAAGGAAGATAAGAAGGTGCCATATGTAGCATGTGAAGGAGAGACGGGGTGTTACTAGAGGGTTTTAGTGGGAAGTTGGCCTAATCAGAATCATGGTATAGGAGATCACTTTGGCCACACCATGGAGAAGGAGTTGGATGGGGCAGGGTGGAGACAGGACAGGTAGTGGTCGGCTTTTTAAGTAATCTGAGTGAACAATAATGGTCTAAAATTTACAGTGAAAATGAAGGAAAGTAAGCCGGTATAGGAATTATGAAGAGCATAGGAATTATAGCATGGTGATTAATTAGGTGTGAGGAGTGCAGAGAGGAATCAGGGTGACCGGTTTCTGAGCAACCAAAGGTGAAGGTAGGCATTCACTGAGACTAGAAGAATGGGAGAGCAGGAGCAGATTGGTGGTTAGGATAGGGGGCGAGTGCTTTTGAAATGTCTTCAGTGTATGCAAGTGAAAATACTTAGGAGGTGATGGTAAATGGATTGGAGCCTGGAAGAAGTACAGACCAGGCAGGGGAGAATTGGAAACCTGTATTATATTAAGCAGTCACAGGAATGGATGATACTACTTGGTGAGAATGTATAGAATGGAAAGAAAAGAGGGCTAAACCTTATGCTTTAGGGATTGAGGTGATACAATTTATGTTTTATATATTTTGCCACAATAAAAAATTAAATAAAAAAGAGGGAATTCACCTGGCAAGCACAAGACCTGAGTTCCAGTCCTGGTACCTAAAAAGAAAATAGTAAAAAAAAGGAAGGGGAACCTATAAAATAACCTAGGCACAAGTTGAGAGTGAGAAGAAAAGGAAGAAAGGCCATAGAAACTAGTGAGAAGACTAATCCAAGAAGGGTGGTTGTTACGGATTAAAAACTGATGGTCAGCTTAACACTAGCTAAATTAAATCAGCATGGTGCTGAGTGTCACTGGTCTACCTGAGGAAAGTTACCAGCTTAAAAGGAGATGTGGGGAAGAGTGGGGCATTGTGTGTCTCCTAAGTGTTGTTTGGAGCCATTAGTTCTCCTGGAGGAGCTTGTCATGGCTAGCTTTCCCCCTATGAATTTGGCCATTTTCATCGGAGCTCGGGACCATGTCACTGAGAATGGCTGCAGTTCACTTGGGAAGAGCTCTGGTCCTTACATTGAGCATCCCTTCTTGGCTCCAGAGGGGAAGATGTGTGCTGTTTAATCTCCAGAAATTGGCACCCTGGCTTCCTGATATGTACTCAACTGATCTGATCGTTGGAGGAGCTTGGGACCTCATTGTCACTGAGGATGGCTGTGGTAATTTTCAGGGGTGCCCTGGTTCTTATTTTGAGTTGTCACTTCTTGGTTCCACTGCAGAACCCTCAATCTACTGGCGCACATACTTTACCCTGCTGGCATAGACTTTCTAGCTTCCACTGCTAACCTTTGGACCTTCCCAGTGCAGGTCCGTAAAACAGACTTGCATGGGTCCTCCACCTGGACTCGTGGGAGGCATTGTCATGGGCTCTAGGTCTTCAGCTGGACTCATGCAAGACATTGCCGTGGGATCCAGGCCCTCAGCTGGATTTTCTAGGTCTTTAGTGTTGTAGGCAGATTTCCCACACTTTCTCATATTTAACTCTGGGTAGCCATCATAAAATAATATAATAAATTCTGTGTCATTTATGTAATTGTTCTTGCAACCCCTGACTACAACAGTGGTATAGTGAGGTGTTGTGTGACTCTTAAAGGACAAAGCATGTCAGCACTGAGATGTTAGCTGAGAGAAGCCAAACTGTCAGGAGTAAGGGGTTGAGGGAAAGGGAGGAAATGGAAATAGTTGGTTTCTATAACTCCTTCAAGCAGCTTGAGGGTGGGTGTTCAACACTGTAGTGAAGGGATGATTCAGGGGCAAGGAATAAATATTTAACAGGAGAGAGAACTGAGCATGTTCAGAATGTTGATGAAAGTGAACTGAGGTTGAAGATACAGCACAAAGAAACACTTTAATGGTTCACGATCCCTTAGGAGGTGACGTGGAAAGCAGTCCAAAGCACGGGGGCAGCAGTGACATTTGATGAGGACCTCACTCTCAGTGCATCATTAGAGAAGAGCAAAAGGAAGACTAGGAAAAAACAATTGTAAGTGGGATGTTAGGCAGTTGGAAGTTTCCTTCTTGCAAAACATCCTCTTCATGAAGATGCCCCCAATTACCTACCTGCCCACACATTTTAAAAGCAATCACTTATACTTTAATGAATGAGGCAGATCTTGTTATTATTCCAAAGTATTTTGCTTTGCTATGATACCATCTCTGCTAGGCAGAATAATGAATCCACAAAGATACCCATGACATAAAGATGCCCTGGAACCTGTGTACTGGGTTATATGGCAAAAGGGAATGAAGGTTGCAGATGATATGAAAGTTGCTAATCAGGTGACCTTAAATAGGAAGATTATCCTAAATTACCTAGGTAGGTTCAAGGTAGTAAGTGTCCTTAAAAGAAGAGGAAGGCATGCTATGGAAGGACAGTGATGAGATGCAAGGACTCCAACACTGCTGGAGCCAAGCAGTGTGAGTGGCTTCTAGAAGCTGGGAAGGGCATGGAAACAGACTCTGTCTTAGGAATACAGCCTGCCAGCACTTTGATTTTAGCCATTTCAGACTTCTAACTGCAGAACTGTAAGACAATGTATTTGAGTTTAAACTGCCGAGTCGCTGGTGCAGTAATGTGTTACTTTTGCAATAGAAAGCTATTATATCAACTAATGTACCTATAAAACGTATCTCTCCAGCACATTTTTGAGAGCTAGGAATTAAACCAAAAGGACTTCTAAGCCACTTCTCTGCAGCATGACAGTTTGCTTCCACAGGATAGCAGAAGAGTCTCTGGTGCTTTACCTTAGCGTCAGGCTCACTAAGGATCACCCCCTTTGACAACTTGAAGTCAGTCACCTATTAATGTAATTACAGGAATGATGTCCCACATTCAAGAGGAATTCTACGAGGAATATTCACCACAGTATGGAATCTTGAGGGCCATCCTAGAATTCTGCCTATCATGGCCGTTGTGAAGGGAATGTTACCTATTGTGCGATCACTATAAGGATTCCTTGAACTGTAGCCCGTGCATGCTTCACCATGTAGAAAATACTTGATAGATGTTGATTTCCTTACCCCTCTGCTCCTACTTTTTACATTGCAGGTGTGTAACACCTATCTGCTGGATGGAATGGATTGGAATTGCTTTAACCAGTGGGATGTGAGACCTTCTGAGATTTCCAGCGGGGCCGGGCCTGGGTGGACCACCCCCGTCAGCAGTCTCACTCCCACTGACTCTTGCCTTTTTTTGCCAGGTGGACATGACGACTTTTCAAAAATGATTGACGAGGCTGAGCCCCTGGGTTACCCAGTCGTGGTGAAGAGCACACGAGGCAACCAGGGTCAGTAGTGCTCCCGGGCTTCCTGGGTCACGAGTCTGCCAGGGCTGGGGTCCTGCTGCACAAGACACCAACCCCACGCAAATGTTGCTTGAGGAGCGCAGTGTGGTTCTCTCGGTTCCCGCCACTTGGTGCCTGCCCCGCCCCACCCATCTTTTCTTTTTTCAGACTCTGCTGTGTACGTGCTGTAACAGACTCCTGCCTTGACTAGTTGGTTCACTAACTCCACTGCCAGGGCATCCTCTGTTCCTTTTTTGAGTAATTTCTCTGACACATAAGATCTAGTCTTGGAAGGGAACAACCCTTCCAAGTTCCTGTGCTGCCTGTTTGACAAAGTCCAGATTCCCCGTCACAACCCTAAGGCCCCGTGCAGACCGACAGTACCTTCCCCTGCAGCCTTCTCTGCCGTGTGAGTCCTCCATCCCCTTTCAGACTACCCTTTTCTCACCAGATACACCATGTATTGTCCTCTCTTTAAACACTGACTCTCTCATCTGGGCTGCCAGGGCTATCTTCCTTTGTCCACCTGGTGAACTCATCCTGTAAGTCAGCTTCCTAAGTCACTTTTTTTCCTACCCACACTTCCAGTCTTCCTCTCTTTGAGACAAAAGTAATTGATTGCTCTTCCCTTTTTGTTTTTGTAGCCTTTGCACATGCCTCTAACGTAGTGCTGTGCTCCACAGCAGTTTGAAGTGCCTGTTCCCTTTATAGTCTCAGCTATGAAGCTGCTCAGCAGTGGGGACCAGCTCATGAGTACCTGTCTCTATAAGGCCTGCTACAGTGGGGTACATAGTGGGGGCTCCTAGGGATATCAGCAGAGGAAGCAGCCCTCCTTCAGTGTGAAACTCCAATGGCAGCGTATTTATGCCTAAGACCCTGGAGTGAGGGAGATAGGTAACCCCAAATGGATGTATAATAACAGTCACTGCTAAGTAGGGTCTGTGCCATAGCACTAGACTAGCCCTTGCCGCTACTCTGAAGGAGCTCAGGGGTGCAGGCAGTAGAAATGCCACCATCGCTGAGTGTTGAGCCCTGCAACAGGCATCAGGGGCCTATTTGAGCCTGAGGGAGAGATGGGCCAGCTCTGCCCACACACTCCATTGGAGGAAAAGGAGGCTTCAGGTACCTCGTAGAATTGGAGCTGAAGGAGACAGGTGAGTAGCATGTGGTAGCAGGCATGAGCACATGACCTGTGGGAGGGCTGAGGAGCAGGATGTGGGAGCCCGTGTGGCACATCAGAGCTCTTCATCCAAGTTGCACATGTGCTGCTGTGCTAACATTCAGTCCCTCTGCTCGTTAAAAATTGTAAAACGTGTGAAACGCAACACGCAGCTAGTACTTGTTGAGTACCTACAGGGTGTCAGGTATTATGTATTCTAGACTCTGAGGATACAGATAAGAACCAAACAAATTCTTTCCCTCGGGGAGCTTACACTGTAGAAAGGTTTGGCTGACTAAAAGTGGGAAGTAAACATAATACATAATATCTTTAAGTTTTCAAAAAGGAGATGTAATCCACATAAAAATGACCACCATAAAGTATAAAACTCAGTGAGTTTTAGCACATCCACTATGTTTTACAGCAATTGCCACATTAATTTCAGAACATTTCTATCACTTCAGGAAGAAACCTTGTTACCCATTACAAGTTAGGCCTCACTACCCTTTCCCTAGTCCCCGCACTCACTGGTCTTCTTTGTGTCTTTCTAGATTTGCCTGTTTTAGACGTTTTGTATAAATGGATTTATGTCATATGTGGAGTTCTGTGTCTGGCTTCTTAGCAGGTTTTCTGTGTTATCTGTGTTATACCATGTAGCACTCTTCTGTCCCCTTTTCAGGACTGAGTGATATTCTATCACGTAGATACACCATGTTTTGTTTATCTGTTCATCATTTGGTAGACATGAGTTGTTTTCACTTTGTGAATTATTCACATTATGAATAGTGTTGTATAAGGTTTTGTCTGACCATGCATTTTCATGTCTCTTGGGAATAGATACTCTGGGTCCTGTGTTTAACTCTTAGAGAACTATTAATTATTTTCTACAGTGGTTATGCCACTGTACATACCACCAACAATGTATGAAGATTTCATTTTCTACACATTCTTGCCAACACTTATTTTTTGTGTATGTATGTTTATTATAGCCATCCTAGTTGGTGTGAACTGACATATAATGTGTATATATAATTTATATATATTTGATATAAAAATGTATGTATTTTTTATAGTGGTACTGGAGATTAAACCAGTTTAATATATAGTAGATAATAGGCAAACACTCTACTACAGCTACATCCCCGGCCCTTTCCTTATTTTATTTTGAGACGATCTTGCTAAAGTACATAGACTGGCCTCGAATTTGGAACTCTCCTGCCTCAGCCTTTCAAGTAACTAGAATTACAGGCAAGTGCCACCACACTAGCTTCATTACTGTTTTGATTTGTATTTCCTTAATGACTAGTGATGTCAAGTATCTTTTCATATGTTTGTGGGCTCTTTTTATATCTTTGGAGGAATATTTAAGTTCTTTGCCTATTTTAAAGCTAACTTTTTTTAAATTACTGAGTTCAAATACTCTTTAAAGAATGTTTCTCCCCATTCTGTAGGTTGTTTTTCCTTTCTTGAAATGTCTTTGATCTACAAAGATGTTTTATTTTGGTGAAGTCTGATTTATGTATATTTATGTTCAATTCTGGTGTTTTTCTTTGTATTTCATGGTGCTGGGGATGGAATATATATCCCCACTCCTTTTTATTTTTTATTTTGAGACAAAGTCTTACTAAGTCACCAAGTTTCCCAGGCTGGGATTAAATTTGTAATCCTCTGGTTTAGTCTCTGAGAGTGCTGGGACTGTAGATATGTGTCCCCATACCCAACTCTGTGTTTTGTTTTGTTTGAGACACGGTCTTGTTATGTAGTTCAGGCAGGCCTTGAACTCATGGCAATCCTCCTGTCTCAGCCTCCTGAGTATTGGGATTACAGACATGCACCACCACACACAGCTAGATCAATTTTAAGAGTAACAATTCATGAGTATGAGATGTTTCCCATTCATTTAAATCTTTTATTTTTTCAACAATGTTTTATAGTTTTCAGTATATAAATCTTATATTTCTTAAACTTATTCCTAAATACTTTAACCTTTTTGATGCTGTTATAAATGGAACCGTGTTCTTAATTTTATTTTTAAATTATTCTTTGCTGGTGTAACTCATAGTATCTTAGCAGGGCAAATGACTGGGGGATCCTAAACTCAATATTATAGATACCTAAGGACAGCTATGTGACAGTCTAACTTAACTGCTGAAATTCTGCTTATTCTGTAGTCTATAGATGTTTTAAAAAAATTTTTTTTGGAAAGTGGCGCAGTATCTGCAAATAACTAACACATATTTCCTATATACTTTATCTTAATTTTCTTATAAAATGTAGTACAATGTAGCTATTCTCTAAATAATTATTAAACTGTGTTGTTTCAGGAATAATGGCAAGGCTTGCAGTTGGTTGAGTACTCAGATGGGGAGCCTTAGACAGAGAGGACTCAGTGTAAGGAAGTGAATCTAAAGAAGGCAGGCAGTGAATGCTACATCCATAAGAAGGTTACCAACCTTATGGACACTCTTCCTTAAAGAACAACGCTCTTTGTCATAACAACTTCATAGAGCCATTTTGACATATAAATGAAATAGTAAAACAAAAAGTATTTAGCATAGCATATGATAGATGATTAATCTTGTTGTTTTTCTTTCTTTTTTTTTTTCTTCCTTCACTTAAAACTATAGTTCCTAGCTAAGAACATAGCACAGCAGCAAAGCACCTGCCTGGCAGTGCAAGGTCCTGAGTTCAAGTCCTGATACCATTAAAGAAAACAAAAACTGTAGTTCCTTTATTAACTACATATAAGGAACAAACCCTAGCCCCCATCTCTGCTGAAAATCCTACTTAAGGTCCAGAGAATTGTGGTGCCTCTAACTGAATCCTAGCCCCCTCTTTCCAGATGCCAGATCTCCTGGTGCCAAATGTCCAACTGCTTACACCTTCACTCACTGGTTAAGAGTTACAATAAGTTGGATGCCGTGTCGCACCCACTTGCTGATGCCTCTCCAGTTTTCTCTTGTGCCCACTCTCTGGAGCCTCTCCTGCTTTTTATTCCTGTGCCCACTTGTGGGACGCTCTCCAGCAGACACTGAGTGCCCACTTATCTGCATACCCTCCAACCACTGGTCACTTGCCATCCTTAGATCACTTGTCCCAACTCCTACAGTTCTCTTGGGCATCTGGGATCTGATATTTCAGAAATGACTGAAAATTGGTTATGACATGTTTTACTGTTTACTTCTCAGTATTATATGCCAGCAGGGATCAATACATGTTGCTGTTTTTATTAAAGACTTCAAAGCCAGGCATAGTGCTGCATTCCTGTAATCCCAGCACTGCGGCAGGAGGATTGTTGAAAGTTCAAGACCAGCCTGGGTTACAAAGTGAGCCCATGGCCAGCCTGAACTGCATAGTGAAATCCTGTCTCAAAAAGACACAAAATAAAAAGACTTCATAAGAGTTCTACTCTTTTTGTGATGTGCCATTACTTTGTCTCATTTTTGAAGGAAAAAATACTCAGACTGGGCATGCTGTGTCAGATTCACAGAGCAAACCTATTAAGAACACCTCTACTCAGAACTTTAACTAACATGCAGAAGAAAAACAGATGATGAATAATTACAAAAGCAAATAGAGTTTAGAATCAAGAAGAAACACTTTTCTAGAGAGCAATAGATATGCGGGCTATTCCCATCCGAGTATAGCCAAATAATAAAATTTCTTCTTCTTTAAAAGGAAAAAGGACATATATCTGTCAGTGGTTCCTTCCTTTGAGTGCCCACAGCGTTTTGCATAGACGTATTTTAATGCACATTATGCTGGGTTGTAGTTCTCTTTCTTGGATCTCTCTGTCCACACTTGGGATTCCCTTAAAGTCTGCACAATTAATTATGTACTGTAAATGCTGATGGACATCTGCCCTGTGCCTGAGCCCAGTTTGAGGTCTGGGGAATTAAAACAAAGTTAGCCATGAACCCTGCCTACTCTGTGTCCTCAGGGTGACAGGAAATGCTAATTAACTGTTTGAAACTGAACCAATTAGCTCCTTAGGATTTTATTGTGGCTCCTTCTCTGTGTTTGTAGAATACATTATTAATTCATGTCAGGAAAAAAAAAAAAGGATGGTGGTAAGGGAAGAGAGTGAACCGTATTAAGACTTGAGGAAAAATCAAGAGAAAGTAAGGTTCAGTGGCCTTATTTTGATAAAAAGTAAGAGTCTTATCAGAGAAAGAGAAGAGACCAGAGCGAAACAGGGGCAGAGGGCATTGATGCCTAGTTGGGACAGGAAGACAGGAGGCAAGGAGAGGGGCCTGAGCCTTCTCTGAACACATTTCTTGCTCTTTATCTTTTTTCTTACAGGAAAAGCTGTTTTTCTGGCAAGAGACAAACATCACCTCTCAGACATCTGCCACCTGATCCGCCATGATGTGCCCTACCTGTTCCAGAAATACGTGAAGGAGTCCCATGGAAAAGATATCCGGGTGGTGGTGGTTGGGGGCCAGGTGATAGGCTCTATGCTTCGCTGCTCCACAGATGGACGGATGCAGAGCAACTGCTCTCTGGGTAAGGCACACAGAGTGAACCACTTGGTCACAGAAGCCACCAGAGTGTTTCCTTAGTCTGTTCGGACCTGCTCAGTAAACGTGTGTTGATCCCTGCCGTCTTATCAGACCTTTGGCCCGACACCAGGATTTCACAGAGAAGAATAAAACATGAGCCTTTCTCAGGGTCTGAGCAGTCTGGGAGGAGGATATGTAAGTGCTGGGACAGAGGTCAGGGGTGGGGTGTCAGGACTCAGGGGTTTGACTCTGTCCTGTAATATTGAGACAGCGTCAGGATTAAACATGGCAGTGACATGGAGACTGACATTTGAGAAAAATTCTCATTTTAGTTAAGGCCAGATGGAAGGAATAAGACAGGAGCCAGGAAGACGAGTTTGGAAGATGTTCCAACAACTCAGGCTGGGAACATTAAGGGTCTAACTTCAAGCAGTAGCTGGAGGAATCTCATATTTTGCTTCTACATTTTAATTGGAAAGCTTTTTCCTCTTATATATGGTGCTATTTGGAAGGTACAGTTTATATTTTGGCTGAATGTATAACCCTTTAACCTATCGATAAAGCTTGCTTTCTGTCACAGTGAGTAGAAATATTCCAGGAGATATATAGATTCTTGTCCCCATCACATGAAGTTCTTGTCAACCACATTGAGCAAATTTGTATGCTGATAATTAAAAAAAAATACCTACAGTCAGGCTGGGGGTTTAGCTCAGCGGCACAAGTGCCTTCCTGGCAAGCACAAGGTTGTGAGTTCCATCTCTGGTTAAAAAAAAAAAAAAAACCTACAGTCACTATTTCCTAGCTCATCAGATGTGCATATCAAGCCCAGGGACTATTAATAAAAAGGATTAGACAGTAATTGAATCCTTCTTTTACTAACATGCATTGAGCAGCACACAGCAGAGTCTGCAGCAGATGTTGAGAGGATACAGATTATGAGAGGCCAAGATGTGTGAACAGGTGATTGTAAACTGTTGGGGCAAGTGGTACGACAGTCAAGTGGTAAGATTCATTTGGATACAGTACTTGGTATTTTTTTGTTGTTGTTTCGTTTTTGTTTTTGTTTTTCAGACAGGGTCTTGCTGTGTAACCCAAACTGGCCTTGAACTCATAGCAATCTTCCTACCTCAGCCTGAATGCTGGGATTACAGGCATGCACCATCACACCCAGCAGGACTCAGTTATCTTATTCCATTTTGGATGGAAACACTCCATTTTGGATGGAGAAGTTACCTGACTCCATTTTCACAATAATCCTATGTAGAACTGCAGTTGTGAGCGTATGAATTACCATTTTGTGTTTTTAAGTTACCATACAAAATTCATCGTTTAGTAACCAGATGGCTATGTTATATAGCCATGTTGCTTTTCTTGGTAGGCTGTTTTAAAATTGCTTTATAGCCTTTACCCTATATTGTATCGTAGGTTAAGAAGGAACAGTGTTAAGGCACAGATACTACTTATGGGACCTGAGAATGCAAATCTTAATTCTTTCCAGGGAGAATAGATGGAGACAATTAAACCTGAGGTCCTAGGTTTTTAACAAGTCAGGGCAATTATAGTCCTGTTATTCTTGGTACAGGATTTTATCTCAAAATCCTCTGTAGTTTTTTCTTAAAAATCAACATTAATTGTTTTGTTTTGTTCTGAGACAGGATCTTGCTATGTGGTTGAGCTCATGCTATGTGGTCCTCAACTCATTATGGAGCCTAGGCTGGCCTTGAACTCGCAAGGATCCTCCTGCCTCAGCCTCCCAAGTGCTAGGATTACAGGCATGCACCACCACACCTGGCTATTTTTTTTTTAATCATAAAAGGAATACATTCTTAATGTAGAAAATTTAGAAAATAAGTACATTCAGATTTTTAAAATGTATTATTGTCCCCATTTAGAAATAGCCACTGTTAGCATTTTGGTGTCATTTTTCCAGTCCTTTTCCGACAAGTATCCATTTGTACAGTCTGGTCATACTGTACCTTCTAAGTGCTTTCCCGTGGAATTACAAATAGTCTATCAACAACATTATTAGTGGTTGTAAGATATGCTGTTTTCTTTCATTATAAAATATTTAGATTATAAGTTTTTTTCTCTTCACTTGACAAATATGTGTTGAAAGCCCACTATGTACCAGGCACTGATTTTCCAGTATTTTAAATAATATTGCCATCAATATCTTTGTTCATAAAGGTTTTTTTGCATACATAAAATTATATTTTTAGCAATGGGATGGTTAGGCCAGAGATATCAACATTTTTAAGATTCTAGATGAGAGATGACCATATTGTTTTCCCAAAGAGCGTCCAGATTTCTGTCCAGACCTTTTGTGGGAAATGATGCTGTCCTTCTCACTGTCCCTGTCAGCGGTCCTTGTCTCTTCTTTGAAGCGTCATTTGTCTCTCAGCCAATGTTCATTGCCACCTTGACGTCACCATGCTTTCCTCCCAGGTGGCGTGGGCGTCATGTGCCCCCTGACAGAACAAGGCAAGCAGCTGGCTATCCAGGTGTCCAACATCCTGGGCATGGACTTCTGTGGCATCGACCTTCTCATCATGGACGATGGCTCTTTTGTGGTGTGTGAAGCCAATGCCAACGTCGGCTTCCTGGCCTTTGACCAGGCGTGCAACTTAGACATGGGAGGAATCATTGCAGACTATTCCATGTCCTTGCTGCCAAACCGGCAGACCGGGAAGATGGCCGTCCTCCCTGGATTGTCAAGCCCCAGGGAGAAGAAGGAGCCAGATGGCTGTGCTTCAGCTCAGGGAGTCGCAGAGAGCGTCTACACCATCAACAATGGGTCTACCTCTAGTGAGAGTGAGCCTGAACTGGGAGAGGTCCGGGATTCCTCTGCAAATACAAAGGGGGGCCCACCCCCTGTGCTGCCCGAGCCCGGCTACAACATTAACAACAGGATTGCTTCAGAATTAAAACTTAAGTGAATTCCTGCTTTTTGGCAGCATTTAAACCAAATCCTACTGCTTCCCTAGTAGTTTCATGTGAATAAAATCTGGACTAATGTGATTTCATTTGCACAGGAACTGGAAATCCCATCTGGGCACTCAGCATTCTTTCTAACGATGATTTGAGCAAATGGCCTAGCTTTGTGGTTTTTACAGACGCTAGTATGAAAATACTCACCACCACTCCCATCTCCACTGACCAGTTTGAGACTAATGCCTGCTGTGAGCACTTGGATAGAGTGGTAGACTTTAAAGCACTGACTCTGTGCTGCTGTTTCTGGCTGTTAGCAGAGAATGTGAACTTGGAACGGCTCCTGGAAATAGAGCTGGAAACCCGTGCAGACAAGGTGGGGTGCGACTGCAGTAATATGTGCTTCACTCAGCATGTGTGTGATGCTCAGAAAATACATAGCTGAAATACTTTCAGAGGATCAGCCTCTGCTTCCCTTCAGTCACCATCTTGACCATATTTCTCAACCATATTCAGCCCTCAGGATATGGTGTTTTAGGGACCTTCCTCATTAGCCTTCGCCATGAAGCACTTTGTAGAAAGTGGGATCGAATGTTCTGTGACCCTTTGGCATATGTCCTGCTTTGTAACTGGGACTTTCTACAAATTGCTTTACCACTCTGAATTCATATACCCTGCTTCAACTAATGCCAGCTCCAGCAGCTTCTTGCACCTTTGCTGCCTTTGGCCTCAGCTGGAATTGGACTTCAATGGGCTGGTGGCCACATACTTTGTTTCTTAAGCATGCACTAGAACCTAACACCATGGACTTGCTTTTCAATGGACTATGTTCACTTGTCATCCTGAAGCCAGTGGGTTTTTACCACGGAAAGTTACCAGAAGATAATCGTTCTTCTCCTTCCTCTGCTGAAACTTTATGGCATGCTGTAGGAGGTTTTCTGTATGAGTTAATGTTGTGGGCCTTTTGGGTAGAGCCAGCCATTGGAAACTCACTCTGATACCCTGGATATTCAATTCTTATCCAGGCTCCAGAAACCTGTCCTTACCCACTTTTCCAAACTGAGGAGACTCAGGTATCAGGAATTACTCCAGGCACGTTGTGGGAGGGGAGCTAATATAGACATGACACCAAGTGCTTTTCATTTTAACTCTTCAAGCTGTAGAGCACACGTTTCCCTTGGGAGAAATCATGGTGAAAGAGTTTTCCATTTTTGCTTATCTGAAATATAATTGAAAATGAGCGATGACCAAATATACTAGGATACCTGCACTCAAGAATTACCTTTTTTTTTTTTTTTTGAGACAGGGTCTCTATGCAGTTCAGGCTGGCCTTGAGCTCATTTTGTAGCCCAGGCTGGTCTTGAACTCACAACGATCCTCCTGCCTCAGCCTCCTGAGTGCTGGGATTACAGGCGTGAGCCACCACGCCCAGCTAAAAATTACCATTATTGCAGTTATTTCCTTGGGAGACCATACTCTTGAGCTATGACGTTGCATGTGCCAAGAACACTTAAAATTCCTCTTTGGGGTTATCTTTAAAGCCATGAGAGGAAAGAGACCTCACAAATTGATAATCAGACCTTGTTTTTTGTTTTAATCTCCTTCCTGCCAAGGTAGTATCAAGTTCCACACCCATTTTATGTATCAGATTTATTTCCTAATGCCCTTTGCCTGTTAAAAATTCCTCAAAAACCAGATCTGCCCTTAAAGGCAAAAGATTGACCAACCTAAGGAAGCTTACAAGTTATGGTTTCCAAAGAGGGTTCTAGAAATGTTTTGCATAATGTGAGCTTCATGAAGTAAACATGAATCTTTCCATGGTAACTACTTTGAAGGTAGCACCACCCATTTGAGTGCATAATTCCTGTACTTCCTCTGCTGTAAATGAAAAATGTATATAAAGTTAAACTATTATATTTTTCACAACACAAGTAGAAATTGGCTCTTAAAATATTGTAGTTAAAACCAGACCTCACCAAGTAACAGTTGTACAATTGAAAAACATGTGGTGCCATGCAATGGAGATGTCACACAACTCAGTAGTAGTTTAAATGCAGTCTATAGGGTGCATGCCATTGAACTGTAACCCAAGTAATGTGTCTTGTACAGTTGAATACTGATAACACTTCACCCTTACATAGGTTAAGACATGTACTTTATCTTTACCACTCAGGGTGGCTTTAGAAGTAGGAAAATTTTGGTTTGTTCTTACTGAAATTGATCGGATTCTTTCTGTGTAAATATCTGAAACAATTGTTGACCTCCTGGAAGCTACATTCATTCATTTTCACTGTTTGGTGTAAGACTTATCTTCCTGGTTTGTCTGAAAGGATGCTAGCCCGGCCCCATCTTGAGAAGAGCAGCTAACATGTCCCCAGATTCCTTTGCCAGAGGAGTCTCATTTTCCAGCTGGTAATGACATCTCTTGTCTTTGGCATCATTGCCTGGAATGAATTCTGTCTAGGAGTAGAGAAAGCTGGATTACAGCTGGATCCTAGCCCCATCTTCAAGCATTTTCCATGCCACAGCTGGCTGTGGGCTTTATGAACCTCAGTCAGGTGGCCTGGTTACATGTGTCACAGTGACCCATGCCTGCTAGGAAAAACAAACAGCTGACCTCCCTTGTGCAATCTCACGAACTCTGTATACATTTTCCTCTCTTCCAACAGAGAAGGTCTATTGTATTTACCTCTCGAGACTGAGGATGCAGTGAGTCAATAGGTGAGGCTGTACCTTACGTGAAAGCTGGTAACAGAACACCTCCAACACCTGGTTTTAACACAGTTTATCATCACTACTCCTCTGAAGAGGTTAAAAGAGGAGACCATGAGTTCCTGGTATCAACAAACCAAACAGTGGAGACCCTGAGAAAAAAATGCAGCTTCTTGGAGGACTTCCAGCCAGGGAAACTTGCAACCTGAAAGGAGTGAGGCTCTTGGGATGGTCCGAGAGCCTTCTGGATGTGTTGTTTATAACCTGAAACCCTTGACTCTTGTATAACAACTAACAAAATCTTCCTTATGTAACATAAATTTAGTATCTGTATATGGTCTTCCTTTTATCTAGTAGTAGCATCTTGAAACTGGTCAAAACTTGAATGCCAATCAATAGCTCAGTCACTCAGAATATATATGATTCTGCACTTGGGAAAAAATGTCTTCATGCTATCTGTCTGCCTGAGTATGGAGTGAACAGAGTATGAATTGGGGGCTTTAGGACTCTAGGGTCTCAAAAATAATTTAAGTTGATCATAAGTTGTAGATTCAATGCTCCCAGCAAGGGAGTCCATGATTATTGGAATATAAGCAAAAAGGAAAGAGGAGAGAAAAGGTCTGGGATTGTTTTGTGGGAGAAAAAGAAATTTGGGATGACTTGGGATTCTAGTGAGAAAGAGGAAAAAATGGCTCTTTTATGGGTTATTTTAATGAAAGAATCATGAATATATTGAATACAGGTAGATGTCTTAAAACCAGCTGCTCTGTACAAAGATACTGGGATGCATAGACTTGTGTGCAACCTGCAGAAGTGAGAAAGATGTACCTCATCCCTTCTCTTAAGTCTTGAGGCATGCTGGTTTTGAAAACACTAAATCTGAAGAAGATGGAAGCAGCTAATGGGTACATGGTGTTCCAGGACCACTCAAGTAACAGCTGACCCTCCTAGAAGTGAATGGATCAGGGTACCATGGCTGACAAAGCCAAGAGCTGCAACTTATTGAGGAGAGTAAAGGGATGAATCCAACATCAAACAAGCCACTTCAGTTTAATGCTTCCCTTTGTCCTGGAAGTGAAGCCTCTGTTTGCAGTTAGTCTGTGCAGATGTTTTGGGAAGGACCCTGACAACAGCTATTTGTCATTGTCCCTGAAGTTAATGTTCTTAGATCTGGGGCTATAGCCTAATGGAAAACTTGGTGCTGCTTTTGGCTTTCCCTCTCAGATTCAAGATCAGTACAGATGAGCACTTTAAAATGTTTCTGTCTGGAGACCGGGTCATCCTTCTCAGGGGTATATTATTTTAATCCTTCCCTGAAACTGAATAAGGCCCCTTTCCAAATCTGTGGCTCTACTCTGCAGCCTTCCATCCTAAAATCCTCATAGCTGAATGTGAACTTTCTTCCTTCATGCCTTCTGATTCCCTTCAGGGACAGTTCCTGCCAAAATGCAGCACTATCCCAAGCCCTGGGCTGATATCTCAACCCTAATTTGGTGACCCTGTTCTGTCAAGTTCATTTTCTCTGGGATTCCAAAGCAACATTATAAAAATCACCCCAAAAACCAGTTTGGAGGCCACAGGAATAGCAGCACTTGAAGAGCAGCCTAGTCCCCCTTTTATAAATAGGGCATCTGGCTCCAAATACCAGTCACTTAGCCAGTCAGCAGCAAGGCTGTATTCAGGCCATGTGACTTCCCATCCAGGTTAGCACACAGCTATGTCTAGCCTTTCGTGTTATCTGGGGCCCACCCTCTGTTCGTGCCCCTTCCCACGAGCCTCTTCTCCGGACAGTGTGGTGGATGGGCAACTGTCAGTGCTTCAACACTTATACGGATCTAGGTGAGAGCCCCAAAGGTGCATGAGACTTTGCAAACTGACTGCTGTCCTGCACCCTCTTCAGGATCAGCCAAGACCATTTAGCTCCACCATGCACTCGATGTGAAGAAGGACCCTGCCAAGCTGACTGAGGGCTTCCTCTGCTCCATTTTAGCTGATGTCCTCTCACTGCAAAGGGACTTGACAGCCAAGGATTTGGCATTCCTGAACTCCCATCAGGCGCGCCTAAAGGGGAGTCTTTGCTATACACGCTCCAGCTGCAATCACCAAAAAGGTCAAAAGTTTCCTCCCATTTTATTCTGCAGTGTGTCTCACTAGGCAGATTCTTCTCTGTGAAAGCCCAGATGTCATCTGAGAACCCCCATTACCCCTTCAAATCCAGTGATTCTAACTGTGCTCCCATTAGATCCCTTGGATTTCTGTGATTTCTAAAGGGATTTATTTTTTGTAGCTACTACCGATTCCAAACTTCTGCTACCTCATTGTAAGCAACAGTGTTGTCGCATCCCTGCACTACGTCAGTGAAGACCGGAAGCCCAGTTCCCTCCCCCATATCCTCACGCGGTGAATCAAATGAATGTGTGTGCACACGCACTCACCCGGATGTGAGAGGGAGTGGCAGACACTGCAGCAATGCAGACTTGGCAACGCTCAGAATCTTCATAACCTGCAAAGGAGTCTCTGCTCACCTGCCATTCCACGTGGTCCCCATATCTCTTTTTTGGGACATGCCAAATCCATTTACATTCTTAGGTATAATCATTCCTGTTTTTAAATTTCGATTCCTAACGGTTATCTTCATGATTTCACCTTTTACCATTGGTGGCTTACAGAAGGAATTTCCCAAACAAAGCCAGCTACCTCAAGGGGAGCTCGAAAGGCATCCCTGAAGGTGACACATGTTTCATTCTCACTATGATAACCCAGTATCCTAATGACTGTGATCACCACTAGCCTGCCAGGGACCTACCCACGGAAGGCAAAAGGGAATACTGTGAATGGCACCAGTTTGAATCAAGTGGGGTTTAGAACCTGACTTAGATAAGCTAGAACTTGTGTGACTTTAGGGACAGTCACTCCAACTTGCTGAATTTTAGTTTTGACTCCTCTGATGCAGTCAGTAGACATAATCTTGAAAATGCAACACTCATACATACTTCAGTTTCCTTTCCTTTGACTGCCACCACTGTGAGCAGCCACAAGCCTTCTTGTGCTTGTGGCTCAGTGCCAAGGGATAAAAGCTGGCAGGCAGCAGCTTTGCAGCTGGGGATAGGGATGCTGGGGATAGGGCTGGCGGCTGCTCAAGCAGGCTGTCATTTGAGCTTAATGAATCTCATCCATCCTTGAGATGCTACAATGCTGTATGCAACATACAGGGATGTATTTGGCTCAGCAAAGTCCTGAAGGAAAACTGCCTCAGACGACTGGGAGGCTGGAAAGAGGATGAGTAGCCTGACCTTGAGTGATTCAGCACTTGGTTGTTATTTGTTTGCTTGGTTCTTCCTGTGTTAGGTTTACTGGCCTTGCATCAGATGGAATGGAGGAGGTGCCAGGGACTTGAATTAAACTTTATCAAACAGAGAGTGAGAGAAGTGCAGGAAGCCCAAGGCCATGCAGGGAACTGACAGTCAGCACCATCTGCACTGGCCAGGATGACAGCACTGGGATAAATGAAACGAATCAAAAAAGCAGCTAAACTTCTGCTGTCCTGAGTGGGACTCCTAGAATCTCCTGTTTAGGAAACTGATTTCCTCTAAGGGATGGACTGGTAGCCCTTAATCATCCTGTGGAGTAACAGAGGTCTTTGTGAAGGAAAGACCAGGCAGTGCCTGGTGTGTTTAGATCCACCTGGAGGTCCACTGAGCTCCAGAAATACACTGAAGCAGGTTTCTACCAACCAAGAGAGCAGCTTGTTAAAATTTCAGGAACGTTATGAGCTGGTTATTAAATAGCCATTATTAAACATTAAACTATATAAACTTAAAACAGAAAAACTCAAAACATAAACTTCCCATTTATTTTACTATTTATCTTGTGGCAATTGACATCTGTTGTGTTTGTGTGGCGGAAATACTATATAATTTATTGTGTGTCACTTCCTCGCTCCTCCCAACTCCACCATTCAAAGGTACCACACTGGTAGCTTAGAATCAGCCGCAGTAGAATGAGCTACATCAGAGATGGGCAAACACCACAGAGCACGTTTGTCACCCCTGAGCTGGTTGTTAAACATTTGTGAGTGCCCCACCACTCCTGGGTGACAGAGAAACTGAGACTTTTAAGCACTGAAATATTTTCAGTCCAGGGAGGCAGATGTGTGAAGATTTCCTCAGAAGCAAGGGTCCTGGTAAACTGTGCACAACCCATTCATTGAAAACACTACTTCTATGTGTGTGTGCATGCATGTGTGTTTGTATGTGTAAAATAGCTTCTGTGTTTTTCATACAGGAAAAAAATTTGCTTTTCCCCTTTGTTCTGGTTTATAAGGTTAGTCTTACCTGGGGGGAGGAGGTATTCCAGCTAAGTTCCCTGCAGGAAAGTGCATGGTTAGCAAATCGAAAGCGCACTAATTGGCAAAATGAAAATGTGCTTTGAAGAATAGATCTTAACTAGGCACCAAAATAGTTCATTTCCAAGTGGTTTATACAGCAATACCAATGTTAACTCTTCCAACATAGAAGAAATCATTTATAAATGATTGTTTTGCTATTTTTGCGTCTTATTAAAATTATCACTGTGGAACAGGATGCTTTGTTTGCCTTTGTTCCTCAAACTGCCTTTTGGTTCTTTTAAAATAATCACACGCTGAATCTCCATGTTATTATTTTCATTTCGTAATGTGAGGGAAATTCTTCATAGTAAGAAGAATTCTTACTATTCACTTGCATACCAGCTGCATTCTGAAAAACCATAATTTTCCTTTCAAACACAGAGTGCTGTCTGAATTGTAATATTGCCAGCTCCCAACTGTCAAGATGATGGGGGAAACGTTACTGCAGATGGTAGAAGCTTGTCAGGGTCTGCTCAGCGTCCTCTCCTGGATGACACTCGAATTAAGATTCAAATGGCAAAGGAGAGCTGAAAGCTGTGAAAAATGGCTGTGCAGTGCAGGCAGAGGTCCTGGGGACTGGAAGATCTGTGTCCACCCAAAGAGCTCATGACAGATCAGGGGCATCAGGCCTGTGCTCGCCTGACGATTCCAGAGGTTTCCCAGGAGGAAGTGATAAGTCGGAATAAATTTATGGTCAGCAGCAGGCCCAAGACCCTGGAACTGTTGCTTCTGCATTACCTTGGTTGTGGTTCTGGCAGAAACTGCAAAGGGGCACCAGCAGAGGAGACCTGTAGGCTGGCTACAGACACCTCCCCAAGTTGGTGGATCAGGATTGCCTTCCCTTGAGGAGCAAGCCTATAAAATTTCCCTATTTCCAGTGGCCTATGTCTCTCCTCTGTGATTCTCCTGGCTTCTTGCTGCTGGACCCACCTGTCTGCATACTGGTACCCACTGCTTTCTACTGGCTGCAGCTTGCATTATAGCTTTCCTAGATCAAGAATGAGGCTTCTCCTGAGGGTTGCAGCTCCTCTGCCAGCGTTAGGTCTATGTACTCTCAGTGACTCACAGCTCTTTATATCTCCCCAGGGCATTTGTATCCTCATTTATTTAAAAAATTGGTTGCATTTCCCATGAGACAAATAAGAGAATGTTTGAGGAGCAGCTCTTATGTTACATCCAAACACATTCCTAACTAAAGAGACATGGCATCTGAAGCAACTGCCAGCTCAGGAATTTTCTCTCACTATATAGGGCATTGTTAGGACAATTGAATTAAAACTTGAATATGGTCTGTGTTGCATTGTCATGACTCTCTCATGGTCTGAGAGTGCATACTCGTGTAATTTCCTAATTTTGGTGACCGGATGAATGAGAATGTGTAAAAGAGTGTCCTTATTTTTTAAACAAACACATTAAATATTAAGAGCTAAAAAGACATCATGTCTGCAACTTACTTTCAAATGGTTCAGAAGACAATTAGGTTTGTTTGTTTGTTTGAGACACGGTCTCTTTATGTAGTTCAGGCTGGCCTTGAACTCCCTGTGTAGTCTAGGTTGGTCTCAGACTTGTGGTGATCCTCCTGCCTCAGCCTCCCAAACCCCAGGATTACAGGTATGCACCACCATGCCTGGTGACAATTAGTATTTGTAAAGAGAAAATGATCAAGCAAATATAATGAGTTGCTAACCTTTGGGAAATCTAGGTAAAAGATATTATAGGAATCTTTGTATGAGTATTTTGAATAAGTCTGAAATTCTATCAGTCTCCTTGCTGGGTTTATGCACCCTCATAAGTGTCCAGTTTCCTCCCACATTGGCCTTTGTTCCCTTCTCTTCCTTATCTATATTTCATCCCTAGGTGATCTCCATTTCCACGGTATGAATGACCATCTACATGATATTCTCAGATTTCTCTTTTGAACACAAGCTTCTTTTCCTCATATCAGATTGCATATCCAGTCGCCCACCTTTCATCTCTCCTCAGATGTCTCCTAAGCATCTCAAAGTCACCCTCCCTCAGCAGATTTCACCCCCACCACCACCATGCACACACAACTGTGCGCTTCAGAATTTGCTCACCTGTGTGCACAATGCCAACCACTTGCTCAAACCAGAAAAACCAAGCAAAAGAAAATAAAAACTCCAGAACTCATTTTTGGCTCTTACCTTCTTCAACCTCTATTTTCAATTTTGTTTCTTGTAAAAGTTCACTTTCAAACTATGAACCATCTTCTTTCAGCAAAAACTAATTTTTTCATTTATGGCCATGTTCATTAAGATGTTCTAGCAGATCTACAATCCTGACAAAAATTTACAAGCAAGAAACAATATTTATACTATGCTTCTGTATCCTGGTCCCAGTCGTAACCTGGTTTTATACTTTTGAAACATGCTACTGCTGATTCACAGACTGTAAGGGAAGAGAACAAGAAGTCAACAAGAAGCAAGCCTTCCCAGCAAACTGGCGCCATGCACAGGCTTCTGGGAGGGCAGCCAGACACCAGCTGTTTCCCATGAATCAGTGCCATTTGTAGACTGGGGGAAGAGAACAAGAAGTCAACAAGAAGCAATCTCTCCCTGTGAATTGGTGCCATGTGCAAGCTGCTGTGGGGAAAGCCAGATGCCAGCCCCTTCCTGCATGCTGGCTGGTTAAAAAGAAAAGCCAACCCTACCCCCCATCACAATAAGGCACCAACTGATCTGGAGAAATACAGGCTGTAATGATGGCTTTAGAGGAGGTATACAATTTAATGCTTGTAGTGTTTAGTGTGTCACTGCAGGTCTAAAGCTAGTGGACTGATCATCTATTTAGAAGATGACAATACACAGTGTGGCATCTATGGGGAATCTCCTTCTGAGGGTGGTGGCCATTTTTGATTTCCTATTGTCTTGTTTTGAAGTCATGTATCATTTTCATTGTTTTGTTGGGTTTTGTTCTGTTCTATTTTGTTTGATTTATTGTATCTGATGGCATGGGCAAATGTTTCAAAGACAACAAGATATAGTATGGTAGCCATTTTGGATTTACTATTATCTTATTTTGAAGTACTGTATTATATTCATTGTTTTGTTTTATTGATTCTATCCTATTCTGTTCTGTTTGATTTTTCCTATGTCTGAAGGTATCTGCAGCTATTTTGGAGACAGCAGGTGGCATTATGGTAACCAATGTTGATTTCCTATTGTTTTGAAGTCTTGTGTCACTTACACTGTTTTGTTTTGATTGGCTTTGTCCTGTTTTGTTTTGCTTGGTTTTATGGTCTTTAAAATAAAATTTTTTTTAAAAAATGAAACATTCTACTGCTTATTTATATATTTATTAGCTATTAAATTATGTGCTTTTGTATGCATATATGTGAAATAAAATATTTATCTCTACCACATTGCCACTGCTCTTGATGAATATAAGGACATACTTTTTTCTGATGAAAAGATGGAACATTTCTGTTATTCACAGAATAACTTTGCTAAATGTTTTTTCTATTGACCTATTACACTTGAGAGACGTCATACCTTATAGTCATTGTGAATACAGAAGATCACATTTGCATGTGTAGCTGAAGTGGGGCATAGGTCTGCTTGTGGTGGGGAAATTTGGTTCTAATCTTAGTCATCTGATGACCAGTGGCAAATTACAGATCTATAGCTGTGCAATTATAAAGTGTTATAGCATAAGAATGCAGAGTAGCTACTCAAATGAATTTTTATTAATTAGAATTTTGTAGACAACATGATATAATTTATAAAAATGCATATACCCTTGAATTAGAAAAAAATTTAACCAGGTCTTTCAAGGTAAAGCTTCTGGTCCACTCCTGCAAATGCTGCCAAGAATTCTGAGGAAATATGGCATCGATTGATGGGAAGAGGAGATACTAGATGATGGGCCATTGTAGTACAAGAGCTCCTGGTTCTCTTCAACCTGTGTACACTTTTGGGGTCAAGAAAGCCATATTTCACAGAGCTCTTTGGAATTTAAATTATTTCATGCATTAACAAAATCATATATGAAAATGAAATACATTTCCATTGAAGAATCAAAGAATGACGACACAATAAAAATATTTTCAGATTAATAAAAGAAAATTAAGGATTTACTATCAGCTGACACTCATCATAATAAGTACTAAAAGTTTTATCAGTAACAAGAGCCTTGATGAAAGATACTATAAAGCAAGGACAAATATAATTTTTTATTTTTTGGCACCAGGGATTGAACTCATAACCTCATGCTTGCCAGGCAGGAACTTGTGTCGCTGAACTAAACCTCCAGCCCATATAATGTTGTAAAGCAAGAACAATAATAATTATGACTTGTGGGGCTAAGATATTCTAAATAACAGTAATGATATAGAACTTGGAAGGAAGCAAATGTAATGAGGTTTTAAAGTTGTATTTTGTGAAACTAAGGTTTTTAGAATTGCTTTAGTAAGTTAGGAATGAATGAATTCTTAAATTTTTGGGGTAATCACCAAAATAACCAAAACATAAGATATAACTAATGAATTGACACAGATTGGGAGAAAATTGGATGAGACAAAATATGTAAATAATCCAGAGAGAGAGAAAGAGACAAGAGACAGAGACACAGAGACACAGAAAGAACTTGCAGGACAAATAGAATACATAAAATAAGATCATAGATTTAAACCCAAATAATTTAACATGCAAACAAAATATAAATGGATTAAATGATTCTTTAAGAAAAACAGATGTAAAAACTCTAATTATGCTATTTTTTTTTAAACAAGAGATGCCTCTAAAGGGTAAGGATAGAGATTGAAAGCAAAATTTGGAAGAAAAAATATCAATATTTCGCTTGGATTAATCAGAGACATAGAAGCTCCTTTAGGCATTTTTTTGGGGGTATCATAGTGAATCTTACTGTCCTCAAAGTAGTTGCCTATACTCTCAGACTTGATACTATCAAACAAAACAGATTCGAATAAAATCAGTCAAAACAAGACAGCAATCAAATAAAACAGCTTCAAATAAAAACAATACAGGGTTACAGATCAAGTTAATAGGAAATAAAAAATGGTTACTGTAGTATATCCTGCTATCTTTGGAATAGCTGTCCATGCCATCAAATCTAGTACAAGTAGACAAACTGGAACAGAATATAACCAAACCAGAGTGATGAAAACAACATGGGTTTCAAATCATGATACAAGACTAACAGTGTCCACTGTCTTCTCTTTTTAGACATTCCTCCCCTTTCACTTTCACAGGGTGAATTGTACATTTTTTTTTTACTTTTATTTTAAAAAGAGAAAAGTCAGAAAAGAAAAACAAAAAGCAAAGACACAAACAACAGCAAACTCACAACAATAGCAATATAGGTTTTCAAAACAGAATGTAAGAAATTTAACAATGGTTGTTATATTGCATATTGTTCTATTTTTTAAAAGAAAGAAAAGAAAATTAAATAGAAAAACTGATGTTGGAACTTGGGGTGCTGGGGAAACTGGCAGCTAGCATGCCACTCTGGTAAGTGGCTGTGGCCTCCCAAACTGTGGCAGCCCTAGGGCGAGAACCATATCAGTGTTTCCTGAGATACGCACCATGTTAAAACTTGGGGCGCTGGGAAAACAGGCAGCCAGCATGCCGCTCTAGTGAGCAGCTGTGAGCCTACCGGCACGTGGGCTAAGAATCAAACATCCATCTCTTCCCCCGGACCCCTGCTAGCAAGTGAGAGCCAGATATCTGAGCATCTTTTGCGAGTTTGACTATATGCAATATAGCAAATAAGGGGGATTTTATTCTGCCATCTCTTTGAAGGCAAATATTTCTATCTCTGTTTTGCTCTATTCTGATCAATGGTATTGCTCTATTCAATATTCTGTTTTTATAATTTTGGTATTCCCTTCGATATTGCTCTACCTGATTGAAGGAACAACTATTGTGAGGAAAACCAGATATACTATTGTACCTATTGCTGTTATCCCGGTAACCTACTGTGAGGTTCTGTACCAATTTCACTGCACTGCTTCACTTGGCTTTGTCCTGTCTTGTTCTGCTGTATTTTACTACCTTCAAAATAAAATAAATAAAATAAAAATAATAATAAATATGAAAAAATTTAAAAAAGTAAATAGCAACAACAAACAGATCAGTAAGGTACTGAGCAACCTGAAACATGATATAACTAAACAGATAATGGACTTAAAAAGCAAAAGAAGGAAAGGAAAGTGCTCTAAAAGATATACCTGCGTGTATATTTAAGTGTGTAGGATTGACAACCATGTTGCTAAGTTTTTGTTGGATCGGTGAACAGACCTGTTGCAGCCTCACTGTTTGAATGTCCACTTTGTATGCTTTAATTCTGTAACTTGAATAACTATATCCAAGAAGACAATATGTAATGTATCAACTAGTGATTGATTACTGTTTTTTTTCTTTTTCTTTGAAATTCTGTACTGTTTCTTCCCTTTTTTTCTGTTTTACTTTTTTCTCTTTAAATAAAATTTTTTAAAAAAACAGAAAAGAATGGTAGAACGATACTGAATTAAAAAAATTAACGTCATAGAATCACTAGTTGATCTATTATTCATTATTGTCTTTAAAAATAGCTGCCAAAGTCACAAAATTGAAGCATAAATAGTGGCGAGACAGTCAAACATTAACAGTGCAAATCCTTCTGTTCAGTGTTCCAACAGAAATTCAGTAATATGGTCATCTATCTTACAGCACTTTCCTTCCCTTTCACTTTTACAATATCTATTATATTTTCTGAATCCCATTATTCTGTCAGTTATTATTTTTTACACTAGAGAGACAATGTGATATTTAGTAATGAGAGTCTTGTTTATTTCACTAATGAGGATATTCTCAAGTTGCCTCCATTTACCTATAAAGGCCTCAAGATCATCTTTTTTATAGCTGAGTAGTATTCCATTATATAAAAATACCACATTTTTTCCATCCACTCTGCAGCTGATGGGCATATTGGTTGTTTTCAAGATTTAGCTATCACAAAATGTGCTGCTATGAACATGAGGGCACATATATCTCTATGACATGACCTTTTCAATTTTTCTGGGAAAATACCCAGGAGGGGAATAGCTGCATTGAATGGAACCTCCAATCCTAGTTTTTTGGGGAATTTCTGTACTGATTTCCACAGTGGTGGCACCAGTCTGCACTCCCACCAACAGTGAAGTGTTCCTTTTCTCCTACATCCTTGCCAACATTCGTTATCAGTTGTTTTCTTGATAGCAGCTATTCTTCCTGGGGTGAGATGAAATCTCAATGCTGTTTTAATTTGCATTTCTCAAATGACCAATGGTGGTGAACATTTTTTCATGTATTTATTTGCATTTGTATATCTTCATCTGAGAACTGTATGTTCATCTCCAATGCCCATTTTTGGAGAGGGTCTTTGTATTTGAGGGGTTTGATGTTTTTCACTTCTTTATATGTTCTGGATATAAGTCCTTTTTCTGATGGATTGTTAGCTAGAATTCTTTCCCATTCTACTGGTTTTCTTTTCACTTTGTTGGTGATTTCTTTTGAAGTGCAAAACCTTTTTAGTAATATGAGATCCCAGTTTTTGATTCTTTGAAGTATTTCCCATACAGTTTGCATTTTATTTATTAATTTTTTTTTGCCTACCTCTATGTCTTCAAGATTTCTATCTACCTTGTCCTTCAGTAGACTTACTGCTTCTGTTTTAATGTTTAGATCCTTGATCCATTTTGACTTGAGTTTAGTGTATGGTGATAGGCATGGATCTATTTTCAGTCTTTGACATGTGGAAAGCCAATTTTTCCAACACCATTTATTAAAGAGGCTTTTTCCCAATGAACACATTTAGCTCCTTTGTCAAATATAAGGTGACTGAGTGTCTTTGTAGTAGTGTTTGTATCTTCTAATCTGTTCCATTGATCTTCAGGTCTATTTCTTTGCCAGTACCATGCTGATTTTACTACTGTGGTTTTGTAGTATAGTTTCAGGTCAGGAATTGAGATGGCTCCTGTCTTACCTTTGTTGCCCAGAATTGCTTTTGCTATTCTAGGTTTCTTCTGTTTCCAAATGAATTTTAGGAATGTTTTCTCTAGATCTGTAAGGTATGTTAATGAAATTTTGATTGGGGTTGCATTGAATCTGTGTAACAGTTTTGGGAGTATGGCCATTTTCACAGTGTTTGTTCTTCCTAACCAAGAGCAAGGAATATCCTTCCATTTTCTAATGTACTCTTCAATCTCCTTTTTTAGAGTAGTATAATTTTCAGCATATAGATCTTTTACGTTCTTGGTTAGGTTGATTCCTAAGTATCTGATTTTTTAATATGCTATTGTGAAAGGTGATATTTCCATAATTTCTCTCTCAGTTTTTTGTTTGTGTACAGGAATGCTATTGATTTTTGAGTGTTGACTTTTTATCAAGCTGTGCTGCTGAATTTGTTCATTACCTCTAGTAGTCTTTTAATGGAGTTTTTGGGGGTCTTCCATGTAGAGTATCATGTTGTCTGCAAATAATGATATTTTAATAATGATATTTTTTTCCTATTTTTATTCCTTTTATTTCTCCCTCCTGTCTGATTGCTCTGGCTAATATTTCTAGAACTATATTGAATAGGAGCAGTGATAGTGGACATCCTTGTATTGTTCCTGATTTTAGAGTGAAGGCTTTCAGTTTTTGTCCATTTAGTATAATGTTGGCTGTTGGATTGTCATAAATGGCTTTTATGAGACTGAGGTACATATGGTCTATTCCAAGTTTCTGTAGAGTTTTTATCATGAACAGGTGTTGGACTTTATCAAAAGCTTTTTCTGCATCTATTGAGATGATCACATGATTTTTATTTTTGACCCTGTTGATGTGGTGTATTACATTTATTGAATTACATATGTTGAACCATCCCCGCATTCCTGGGATAAATCCCACTTGGTCATGGTGTATAATTTTCTTGATGATTTGCTGCATTCTATTTGCCAGTATTTTATTGAGAATTTTTGCATCAATGTTCATTAGTGAGATTGGTCTGTAGTTCTCCTTTTCGGTTGGGTCTTTCTCTGGTTTTGGTATCAGAGTAATACTTGCTTCTAAGAATGATTTAGGGAGGACTGTTTTACTTTCAATTTCATTGAAGAGTTTAGGGAGTGTTGGCATTAAATCTTCTCTAAATTTCTTATAGAATTCAGCTGTGAATCCATCAGGATCTGGGCTTTTCTTTGTTGATACGTTTTTAATCACAATTTCTATTTCTATTTGATACTGGGGTCACTCAAAATTGTTATATCTTGATTGAGCTTTGGTAGTTCATATGCTTTGAGAAATCTGTCCATTTTCTCTGTGTTTTCCACCCTATGTGAGTAGAAAATTTCAAAGTAGGTGTTCATGATCTTTTGAATTTCCATGGGATCTGTAGTAATTTCCCTCTTTTCAGTCCTTATTGCATGGATTTGAGTTTTTTCTTGATAAGGTTGGCTAAAGCTTTATCCTACATGCTTTTTTTTTTTTTTTTTGGTACTGGGGATCGAACTTTTGACCTCATGCTTGTCAGGCAGGCACTTACACCACTGAGCTAAATCCCCAGCCCAGGCTACAGCTTTATCAATTTTGTTTATACTCTCAAAAAAACAGCTCTTTGATTTGTTAATTCTTTGTATTGTTTTTTTGGTTTCAATTACATTAAATTCTGCTCTAATCTTTACAATTTCCTCTCTTCTATGAGCTTTGGGTTTGACTTGCTCTTCCTTTTCTAGTAGCTTGAGATGTAGCATTAGGTTATTTATTTGTGCCTGTTCCATTTTCTTGATGTGACTATTTATTGCTATGTATTTTCCTCTTAGGACTGCTCTCATTGCCTTCCATAGGTTATAGCATGTTGTGTCTGCATTTTCATTGTATTGTAGGTATTGTTTTATTTCTTGTTTAATTTCATCTGTAACCCACTGGTTGTGCAGAAGGTTGTTATTTAATTTCCATGTATTTATGCAGGTTTTGCAGGTTTCTTTACCATTGATTTCCAAGTTTAGTGCACTATGATTAGATATTATGCATGGGATAATTTCACTCTTAAGAATTTCACTCATTTACTTAAGAATGTTTTATGAGTTCATATATGGTCTATTTTGGAGAATGTCCCATGTGCAGATGAGAAGAATCTATATTCTGATGTGGTTGGATGAAACACTCTATAAACATCCACTAAGTCCATTCATTCACAGATGTGATTCAGTTCTATTATTTCTTTGCTAACTTTTTGTCTAGTTGATCTACTTCTTTGTGACAGTGGGGTGTTAACATCTCCTATTACAATTGTGTTCTTGTGTATTTGGTTTTTCATGTCCATTAATGTTTGTCTTACATAGTTGGGTCCTCCTGTATTTGGTGCATATATATATTTATAATTGTTAGTTCTTCCTCTTGTAGTTTTCCACTTACAAGTATGTAGTGGCCTTTATCTTTTTTAATCCTTTTAGGTTTGAAGCTCACTTTGTCTGCAAACACAATAGGTACCCCTGCCTTTTTCTGGGTTCCTGCTGCATGGAATACTGTTTTCCATCCTTTGACTTTTAGTCTATGAGTTTCTTTTTGAGTCAGATGTGTTCCTTGAATACAGCATATTGTGGGGTCCTGTTTCTTGATCCATTTTGTCAACCTGCTTCTTTTGACAGGTGAGTTGAGCCCATTTACATTTATGGATATCACTGAGATGTACTGGCTTGACTTTGCCATGTTATGTTCTTGTTGTTGGTTCCCCACTTTCCTCCCTTGTTTAATTTCTTGTCCAGCCTGGTGGTTTCTTTCTGTTGTTGTTCTGGAGATTGTGGTCATTTTTATCTCTTTCTAGTATCTCTGTCTAGTCTTTCAATACTCTTCCTAGGGTTGGTTTGATAGATATGAATTTCTTCAGTTGTTCTTTGTTATGGAAGGATCTTGTTTCTCCATTAACTTTGAAAGACAATTTTGCTAGGTACATCAGTCTGGATTGAAAGTTTTTTCTTTTAGGGCTTGAAATACTTCATTCCAAGCTTGTCTTAACCTGAAGGTTTGTGCTGAGAAGTCTGCTGTGATTCTAATATCTTTCCTTGATAGGTGAGTTGTGTCTTTTCTCTAATAGCTTTTAGTATTCTGTTTTTATGCTGTATGTCTGGGATCTTAATTATTATATGTCTGGGTGTAGATTTATGCTGGTTATGACTATTTGGCATTCTATATGCCTTACTTATTTGTATGTCAGATTTTCCCCCCATGTTTGGGAAATTTTCTATTACTTTTATGAACAGCTTATATTATGTCCTTTGCATTGTCTCCTGCATCCTCACTGATGCCTATTAGTCTTACATTGTTTCTCTTGGCATCATCTTGAAGCTGCTGGATTGTCATTTTATGCTGTTTTGTTGCTTTTATAAGTTCTACCCTTTCACGATTGCTATATGCATTCCTTTCCTCAAGATCTGAAATTCTATCCTCAGCTTCCTTTAAACATTTTTGCCATCTTTCAGTAGAATTTTTTGCTTCTTGGATATCTCTTTGAATTTGTTTCATGGATTCTGCTTGTTTTCTACATTGTTCATTCAAAGTTTCTATCAATTTCTCATGCTCCTGTATTTTTTTTTTAATCTATTTCTTCCCTAGCTATGTTGAGCAAATCCTTTACTAAGGTTGTTATTTCTGTCTTTACATAAGACATTACTTCTAGTTTGATTTCCTCTATAGCCTCATGGATTTGTTTCTTTACTTCATTTTCTATCTATCTCTTCAGAGATTTCTGGTGTATGACTTTTAAAGTCCTCTATTTCGCTGTCACTTTTCTTGCACCTGAAGAGAGATTGCATTTTGGTTTTTCATTTTGTCATTTTCACCTTCTGGCCAATATCTGGTTATCTAATCCCAATAGTCACAACTGTTGACAGTGTATGTCCCAGGGTCCTACTGTGTGGTTAACGTCCACCCTATTGTTGGGTACATAGTGACAGGAACCTGCCAGGTTCCTCTGTCTGGGTGAGGGGCCACCAAGTCTCCCATCAAACCAGCACTGCCAGTCCACTGCAGTTCAAGGTTCTGGGAAGGAGGGTGGGAGCCAAACGTTCACAGCAGTGCTTGGTCTAAAAGATGGGGAAGGTAGCAGAGGGCAGTGGGCTGAGGAAGGGTAGGTGCCGCAGTTCTCTGGGCCAGCACATGGGAGAAGCATGCTGAGCCGCAGGCATGGCTCAATGGCCTGAGCCGGGAAGGAGCACAGCACTTGTCCTCTGTGCCACAGCAGTGGGAGGGCGCCAGTGCACACAGGCCAGGCTCAGCTGCTTGAGCCGGGGCAGAGCTCGGTGTTCTTCCTCAGGACAGTAGAGGGAGGGGGATGAGGCACACAGGCACACCCAGTGACCTGAGCCTGGGTGGAGCTCGGGGGCTTCCTCCAAGGGGGGGGGCACCGAGCTGGGGCGGAGCTCAGTGTTCTTCCTCCATGTGGTGGCTGGGGGGGGGGCGCTGAGGAGCACAGGCATGCCCAGCAGCCAGAGCCAGGGTGAAGCTCAGTGTTTTCCTCCATGCTATGGCAGTCGGTGGTGGTGGGGTGCTGAGGTGTGCAGGCACACTCAGTGGCCCGAGCTGGGGCAGAGTTCAGCCGAATTGTACATTTTGTACCCCACTAACTTCTTTAGTTTTTAGATTAGGGAGGCAACCCACTATTTACCTAAGTGATTCTGCACCTTTTTACCCCTGAGCATGATCTCAAGTTGTATCCATTTACCTACAAGAGCCTCAAGGTTTTCCTTTCTTATAGCTGAGTAGTTCTCCATTGTATAAAAGTGTTATGTCTTTCCTTTTTTTATTTTAAAGAGAATAAAACAAAAGAGGACAGATCTAAGCAGATCAGAACAGAACAATGTAAGCAACACAGCACTTCACAACAAGACAATTGGATGTCAACTGTGGCTATCATAATGTCTCTTTCTTTGAAATAGTTGAGCTTAGATTTACACACAATAATATCAAACATAACAAAATAGAATAAAACCACTCAAGAGAATGAAAGTATTACAAGGCATGCTGAACCAAATAACCAAACATAAACAATGGCTACTATATTATCTCATTTTCTATAAAAAATTTGTTTATACTATCATACATATTAAAATCCAATAAGACACAACATGATAGAACCAATGGTAATAGAAAAACAACAGCATGGTAGGACTTCAGAGCAAGATGATATTAAATCAACAATGGCTGCCATATTGTCTTTTCTTCAAAGTAACTATTCCTACCATCACATATATTAAGATCAAACAAAACAGAATAAAACCATTCCAACCAATGAATGAAAACATAAGACTTCAAAGCAATATAATGGTGAACCATGATTACCATAAAATCTTCTGTACTCTTACCATTTCTTACACTAGGGAGACTATACAGTATTTATACATGTGAGTTTGATTTATTTCACTTATGAGTATGGATTCAAGTTGCATCCATTTATTTATAAATATCTTGATGTGATCATTCTTTATAGTTGAGTAGTACTCCATTGTATAAAAGTACCACAATTTTTTTTATCCATTCCTCAGTTGATGGGCACTTAGGTTGTTTCCAAGATCTGGCTATTACAAATTGTGCTGCTATAAACATGGGTGCACATATATCACTGTGGTAAGATGTTTTCAGTTCTTCTGGGAATATATCTAAGAGTGGAATAGCTGGGTCAAATGGGACCTCCAAACCCAGCTTTTTGAGGAATCTCCAGACTGACCTCCACAGTGGTTGCATGTCTGCACTCCCACCAACAGTGCAGAGGAGTTCCTTTTTCCCCACAGCCTCTCCAGCATTTGTTGTTGTTGGTAGTTTTGTTGATCCTGGCCACTCCTTCTGTAGTGAGATGGAATCTCAGTATGGTTTTAATTTGCATTTCTCTAATGACCAATGATGATGAACATTTTTTCATGTATTTATTTGCCATTCATATATTTTCATCTGAGAACTGTGTGTCCATCCCTGATGCCCATTTTTGGATTGGGTCTTTGAATTTCGGGGGTCTGGGTTTTTTTTAAAATTCTTTATAAGTTCTAGACAGAAATCCTTTGTCTGAGGGACAGTTCACCAAGATTTTTTCCCAGTTTGTGGGTTTTCTTTTCACTCTGCTGGAGATTTCTTTTGACATGCAGAAACTCTTTAAGTTTAAGATTCCAGTTATTGATTCTGGGAAGTATTTCCCATGCAGTTTGATTCTTGTTCAGGAGTTCTCCACCAACCCCTATGTCTTCAAGATTTTTACCTACTTTGTCTTCAAACAGATTTAGTGTTTCTGTTTTAATATTTAGACCTTTGATCCATTTAGATTTTAGTTTAGTACATGGTGACAGGCATGGGTCTAATTTTAGTTTTTGGCATATGAATAGCCAGTTTTTCTAGCACCATTTATTAAGGAGACTGTTGTTCTTTCAGTAAACATGCTTGGCCCCTTTATCAAAGATAAGGTGGTTGAGTGTGTTTGTAGTTGTATCTTCTAGTCTATTCCATTGATCTTCAGGTCTGTTTTTATTCCAATACCATGTTGATTTTATTATGGCAGCTTTGTAGTATAACTTCAAGTCAGGGATTGTGATGACTCCTGCCTTCGCTTTGCTGCTTAGAATTGCCTTTGCTATTCTAGGTCTCTTATGGTTCCAGATGAATTTTAGGAGTGATTTCTCTAGATCTATGAGGTATGTTAGTTGTATTTTCATTGGGACTGCATTGAATCTGTATAACAATTGGGATGCAATGAAAGCAGTCTTCAGAGGAACATTTATTGCACTGAGTTCCCACATTAGGAAAACAGAATGAACACAAATAAGCAACCTGATATTACACCTCAAAGAGCTAGAAAAAGAAGAGCAACCGAAACCCAAAGCCAAAAGATCAATGGAATAGACTAGAAGATACAACTACAATTGTATCTTCTCAACAGTACAAAGCTTTGTTATACTACAAAGCTGCCATAATAAAATCAACATGGTATTGGAATAAAAACAGACCTGAAGATCAATGGAATAGACTAGAAGATACAACTACAATTGTTGTATCCCAACAATTTTGGGAAGGTGGCTATTTTCACAATATTTATTCTTCCTATTCATGAACAAGGGATGTCTTTCCATTTACTGAGGTCCTGTTTGATTTCTTTTTTCAGGGTATTATAATTTTCCCTGTACAACTCTTTTACATCTTTCATTAGATTAATTCCTAAGTATTTCGTTTTCTTGGATGCTAGTGTGAATGGTGTGGCTTCTCTTATTTCTCTCTTGGTGATTTTGTTGTTAGTGTAGAATAATGCTATTGATTTCTGAGTATTGACTTTGTATCCAGCTACATTGCTGAATTTATTTATTATACCTAGGAGTCTTTCAATGGAGGTTTGGGGGTCTTCTATGTAGAGTATCATGTCATCTTCAAATAATGATACTTTAACTTCTTTTCCTATCTTTGCTCCTTTTATTTCTCTCTCTTCTCTAATTGCTCTGGCTAGTATTTCCAGTACTATAAGACAAGGGACATCCTTGTCTTGTGGCTGATTTCAAGGTAAAGGCTTGTGATAAGGGACATCCTTGTCTTGTGGCTGATTTCAAGGTAAAGGCTTTCAGTTTTTGGCCATTTAATATGACACTGGCTGTTGGTTTGTTATAGATGGCCTTTATCGTACTGAGGTAAAGACCATTTATTCCAACTCTCTGTAAGGTTCTTATGAATGAGTGTTGGATCTTATCAAAAGCTTTTTCTGCATCTACAGAAATGATCATGTGATTCTTTTGGCTCTATTGATATGGTGGATTACATTTATTGATTTATGTGTGTTGAACCATCCCTGTGTGCCTGGGATGAATCCCACTTGGTCATGGTGTATAATCTTCTTGATGATTTGCTCCATCCTGTTTGCCAATATTTTATGGAGAATTTTTGCATCTATGTTCATTAGGAAGATTGACCTGTAGTTCTCTTTTTTAGTTGGGTCTTTCTCAGGTTTTGGTACTAGAGTGATATTTGCTTCCAGGAATGACTTAGGGAGAATTGCTTCCCTTTCAATTTCATTGAAGAGTTTGAGGAGTGTCGGCATTAAGTCTTCTTTGTATTTCTTATGGAATTCCACAGTGAATCCGTCTGGGCCTGGGCTCTTCTTTGTTGGTAGGGACTTTATTACATTTTCAATTTCATTTATAGAAATTGGGTTATTCAGCAGTTTTATATCTTCTTGATCCAGCTTTGGTGGTTCATATGTTTCTAGGAATCTGTCCATTTCTTCTGTGTTATTGAACCTATGAGACGGTGAGGTTTTTGAAATAGTTGTTGATGATCTTCTGTATTTCCACAGGGTTGGTAGTGATTTCACCTTTGTCATTCTGTATTGCATGAATCTGAGTCTTTTCTTTCCTTTTTTTAATTAGGTTGGCTAGGGGCTTATCAATTTTATTTATTCTTTCACAGAACCAACTCTTTGATTCATTGATTCTTTATATTATTTTCTTAGTCTCTATTGCATTAATTTTTGCTCTGATCTTTATAATTTTCTCTCTTCTTTTGGCTTTGGGTTTCGGTTGCTCTTCTTTTTCTAGCTCTTTGAGGTGTAATATCAGGTTGCTTATTTGTGTTCATTCTGTTTTCCTAATGTGGGAACTCAGTGCAATAAATGTTCCTCTGAAGACTGCTTTCATTGCATCCCATAGGTTCTGGTAAGTTGTATTTGTATTTTCGTTTGCTTGTAGATATTGTTTAATTTCTTCTTTAATTTCCTTTATGACCCACTGATTGCTCAAGAGTGTATTATTCAATTTCCATTTGTTTGTGGGGTTTTTGCAGTTACTTTATCATTAATTTCTAGTTTTGTGATCTGATAACATGCATGGGACAATTTCAATTCTTTTGCATTTACTTAAATATGTTCTGTGGGTTCATATATGGTCTATTTTAGAGAATGTCCCATGTACTGTTGAGAAGAATGTATATTCTGATGTTGTTGGATGGAACACTCTGTATACGTCTACAAATCCATTTGTTCACAGGTGTGATTCAGTTCTGTTATTTCTTTGCTGATTTTCTGTCTAGTTGATCTATCCCTTTGTGTCAATGGCACGTTAAGGTCTCCTGTTATAATTGTGTTATTGCCTATTTGATTTTTCATCTCTGTTAATGCTTGCTTTGTATAGCTGGGTGCTCTGGAATTTGGTGCATATATATTTAAGGTTGTTAGCTCTTCCTCTTGAAGTTTTCCCCTGACTAGAATGTAGTGACCTTCTTTATCTCTTTGGACCATTCTTGGTTTGAAGTTCACATGGTCTGCACACAGAATAGCTACCCCCACTTTTTTTTGAGTTCCTGTTGCATGGAAAATTGTTTTCCATCCTTTGACTTTCAGTCTATGAGTTTCCTTTTGGGTTAGATGGGTTTCTTGTAGACAGCAAATGGTTGGACATTGTTTCTTGATCCATTCTGCCAGTCTGTTTCTTTTAACTGGTGAATTGAGGCCATTTACATTAATGGTTATAACTGTCATATATTGGTTTATTGTTGACATGTTATCTTTCTGATGTTGTATCTTAACTTTCCATTCTGTTTAATTGTCTGTCTTGCTTAGTGGTTTTTTCCTATGTGTATCTAGAATGTCTTTCAGTATTCTTTGTAGGTTTGGTTTGGTGATCATGAAGTTCTTC